>JARHVA010002812.1:2147500-2225000 GCA_037957365.1 Torreya grandis
TACTCTAGAAGTAGAAATGCTTTAAGAGACAACAACCTTCTTGTAAATGGGAATATTAACCCATTCCAACACTTAGAAGAATAATATCCTTGCCCAAATTTATAGTTAACATGTGAAATACATCCTTCCCAAAGGAATTGGATTAGAATATGATAGATGGTAAGTCCTATGTAACTATAAATCATTATATCCACTTATCTCATCATCATAACTCTAATCATGGACATAGTGAGACCAAATGATTCTTATAATCATCATTTTTTAGGCTCTCATAGTTGTGCAAGTTTCTATATACATAATTAATTTACTCAAATTAGAATCACATTGGTGTAATTATAAAAAAAATGAATCAATAGGGTTCATTATTCGATAAAAGAGCCCAAATAAGCACATGTTTATGAAAATAAATTTATAATTTCCAATTTAGTGTATAAAAATTAGGGAAGTAACATCATGTCATAGATAAAATATACAACAATACCACACTTACAATTTATTTTTATTAGGTATGATGATCAGTTTGATGAGTAGATAATCATCAATTTCCTAGCTCATAGTTGTTTTACTGACTCAACATTGTGTTTGGGTCCATCAAACTCAATTTTTATCCTTTTGAAATTTTGATTTACACTCTTTGGGTACATTATAATTTTTTTAGTGTTTTTTATCTCCATAATTGACTCAATATTCTTTATGTTTTCATAACTTTATAGGGAGGTGCCACTTGGCACTCCCTCGGCTCTTCTTTATACTCTCCATGACTTTTTATTGATTTTGGATATTAGTGAGCTAAGATCTAATGTCATCAAGCCTTGTGTCATGATCATTGAGATAATGTTGTAGTTATGCTTCTCATAGTGACCATGTTATCTACTTGATGAAGTCCAACAAGATGTCCATCTAGAGATCGTATGGTATGTGATGTTTTGAGTCTTCCTAGCTCTTTGCTATGTTATTTGAGTCTCAATCTCCCATGATTATTCCACGTGGAATTATTAATCAAATTTTATGTTTGGGGCCACTATTTTTGGGCCCATTAAGGATCAAATCTTGTGATCCATTGATCTGGTAGATCGATAATTGGTGGCCTTTAGGACTTTTACTACATTTTGATATGTCTTATGAGTCCTGAGCTTCCACAATGCTACCATGCATCATAATCTCAAGGATCTAGGGATCAAGAGGTTTTTTGTGTTTAGATGATGGCTTCTAAGTTCTAGTTTATAGTGATCAAGACACATGACATGATCTCATGGATTTGGGGATTCATAAGCTTTTAAAACTACTTGCTATCTTCCATTTACTGATTAACTGAGCTCAAGGATTTAAAAAAGGGCCCAATACTTAGTTGATTTATCAAATTTATAGATTTTTTGCATGTGGTTGGGGTTTACATGATATTTTAAAGTGTTTAACTACTATTGAATCTGTATTGCAAGGAAAAACATTTAACTCATTCGATCAATATGGGTCATTTGATGGGAGATCGAATGGCTAGGAGATATGTGGGGGATTTGGACCTAGTCAAACTTTGATAGATGCATCAATGTTACGCTCATACATTTAGTCTTAAAACCTACACATTTCAACAAAAAATAACCAAGTAAAATAAAAAACTCATCAATGGAAAATGCAATAAGCATAGATTATCTCTGAGCAATAAAATTAGTTAAAATTATGTGAAAAACATAGAATTTTGTATATTTTTAATAAATAGTAAAATCTCAGAGAAAAATCTAAGGTAAAAACACTAAAATGCAAGAAATAAAGAATGATTTTTGAGTTGAATCATTCATTCACATAGTTATGATGCTTTGATAGGTATACAAGTGTCAAATTTAGACTAGTGCTTTTGCCACATGATAATCCCTCATTAGTTTAGAGGTTTTAGCTTGATGGCCTATGGATAGGTAGATGTCTATAAAATTTATCTTGAAGGTAATTACTGACATCACTAGGTCAATTAGATGATTCCATGTGGAATCATCTTATTGAGTTGGGTCCTTGGGCTTGCTTCATTATGTTTGGACCTTCTACTAACAATCAACCTCTGTGATGGCACCAAGTGACATCATCTCAAGATTTTAGGCTTTAGGGCCTCTTTGATAGGATATATTTCATCCATTAACAATTGGCTCCCATAGAATGTTGGTCTATAAGATTGGATGGTTCATGGTGCTTTGAGGGCTCGTTGCATTTTAGTATGTATTCATTGAATATTCACCATGGGGTATACTTCAAACTTGTACATTTCAATGAAAATGGCTAAGTACAAAACCAAAAATAGTTAAGCCATAAAGTATTGAATGAAAAATTAATGTGAAAAAGGAAAATTAATATTTTTCATTTAGAAACATCATTCACATGATTGAGCCTATACCACATGGCATGTGATAGAACCCTAACAATTGAATTAATTAAGCAAAATTATTGGAGGTAAATCTTGTAACCATTTGAAGCAAGTCCACAAGCATTTTATTAATCAAGATAAAATAAGTACATGAAAATGGTGTCTATATCCTATTAACCCTTTTTACACACAATAACATGTATATATAAGATTTCACCTATGACCAGTAAAACCAACTAACCTAATAACCATTTCTCATAGGGATGCAACCTAAAAAGTAGTTGTAATTATTTAACTTAAAAACATAAATCAAAGTAACTAAAGGTAATTAAAGGGGGTGTCTTTATAAAATATGCATGCCCCTTTAAATTATTATTTACGTAACACTATTTATTATCTACCTAACATCCCAACCTAATTTTAAGACTTTGAAACAAGTCCTAACAAACCCCCCCATGATCCAAAGTTAATTCTTTAGACACATGCCAAGCATTTTTTTGAATTTCTCAAATTTTATTCTATCAAGGGGTTTTGTGAAAATGTTAGCTATCTGATCATTAGCTAGGAAATATATTAGATCAAGTGTTTTCTTCACCACCAACATTCACATATAGTGATATTTGACATCCATATGTTTTATTTTGGCATGAAATACTAGATTTTTAGACATCTTGATTGCATTTTGATTATCAATATATAACTATGTAGGAATAATATGAGAAATCTAAAGATCTTCAAGAATGTACTATAAATAAATGATTTATCTAGAATCATCCCATGTTACAATGTATTTTGATTCTACTAATGAATTTACCATTATATCCTGCTTCTTACAACACCACACAATGGCAGCTAAACCCATATGCATAGTACACCCTATTGTGGACACTATATTATCCACACATATGCCAAAATATGTATCACAATACCCAACAAGTTTGAATTTATTATTTTTTTGGTAATCAAGGCCATATGTTTTCATTCCCTGAAGGTATGAATTACTCTTTTTACTACAAGCCAATGAATTTCTCTAGGTTCATGCATAAACCTAGACAAAATTCCAACTAAAAATGATATATTGGGCTTGGTAGTCATCGATTATATCAAAAATCCAACTAACTATCTATACTTGGTGCCATCAAGAAAGGCACTACCATCATCCTTAGACAATTTCAAGTTAGTTTCCATGGGAGTGATGGCATGTTTGAAATCATTCATGCCAAACCTGGTTAATAACTTAGAAATATACTTAGCTTATGAAATGAAAATACTTTTCTCTCTCTAAGTTAATTCTATGCGAAGATAATATTGATGAAGTCCAAGGTATATAATAACAAAGAAGTACAAGATATATCATATCAAACCCATCTTTTAATTCCTTCTTCATAAACTTGTTATGGTTTTCATCATTACATGTGATAAACAAGTGATCGACATAGAGAGCAAGAATCACCAATTTCCTACCCTACACTTGAATATAGAGAGTATCATTAGATTTACTACATTTAAAGTCAATTTTATTTAAGTAAGATTCCATTTTTTCATACCAAGCCCTAGGTGCCTATTTGAGCCCATAGAGAGGTTTGATCAATTTACACACTTTGTGCTCTGCACCCACTTTTTCAAAACCTTGGGGTTATTTCATATATACTTTTTCTTATAAATCACCATTCAAAAAAGAACTTTTAACATCCATATGATGTAATTTACAACCATTCTATGCTTCTAAGGCAAGAACCATATGAATAGTTTGCCATTTGGTAGTTGGTGCAAACATTTATTCATAGTCAATACCTTCTTATTGTGCATAACCCTCTATAACAAGTCTTGCCTTATGTTTATCAATGGAGCCATATGATTTATGACCTTATAAACCCATTTTCATCTATTGGGTTGAACATGTGGAGGAGGATCAACCAAAACCTAAGTATTATTGTTAAGAATTGCATCATACTCACTTTTAATTGCATTTTGCCAAACCTATTCAGCAGAAACCTCCTCAAAAGTGGATGGCTTAGTGGGAGAAGTAGTAATAACCATTTCATAGTTCACCTATTTATGAGAACTCCTTAGACATGTCAGACCAACTTCATATTCTATCAATTCATAAAAATTAATTTGATCCCATTTTGGATACTTGTTCAAATTGTTCATATTAGGAACACCATAATTCTCATAATGTACACCAATTAAAGGAAAAATTAAAGAATTTTCAACATTTTATAAGTCATTAACATGTGAATTACTAGAGGAACTAGAATAAATAGAAGGGATACTAGTCTTATACCACAACCTATGAGAGTTAGCCTCATTATTCAATCCCTTGGCACATTTTTATATCTTCCTCTCTAACTTATCAAATTGAGAATCAATATCTGCAGTGTTCATATTACTAAATTCATAAAATACCACATCCATGTTCAATATGAATTTTCCTATATCCTATGCAACCAAACAATACCCATTTTTATTTTTTGAATATCCAAGAAAGCTAAATTTTTATGTTTGTGGTTCCAACTTAGTTCTATGTTTAGTGGGAAGTAAAGTGAAACAAAGGCATCCAAAAAAATTCAAGTGTTTAACTATTGCTTTAAAATCATCCCAAGCCTCATATGGAGTATTTCCCAAAAGTTTAGTTGTAGGGGGCCTATTTCTCAAATAGACTACAATACCAATGGCTTCAGCCCAAAACTTATCATTGAGTTGTTTACAGTATAAAATAGCTCAAGCTGTGACATCTAAAGTCCTATTCATTCATTTAGATACTCCATTTTTTATGGATTATAAGCATTACTATATTTTCAATGAATGCCATGTTCCCAAAAATAATCTAAAAACTCATTTGAAGTATACTCATCACCATTATCAAAATGAAGAGTGGCCAAGTGTGAACTTGTTTCTTTTTAAACTAAGTGTAGTCAATCAACAAACTTAGTGAAAATTTTGGATTTTTTTCATGAAAAACACCCATGTCATCCTACAAAAATCATCTATAAACAACATAAAATACCTACAATCTAATGAATGTCTTATTCATGTCATAAACATCACTATGAAATGACTAAAAATATTTGTTAGCTCACCATGAAGAATTCTTAGGATTTTTTTAATTGTTCTATTTTCCCAAAACACATGGTTCACAAAGAATAGTATCTTTATGAAAAGTGGGTAAACCACTCACCATATAACATCTATACAAGTACATTAAAGATAAAACATTCAAATATCCATAGTGGATATGCCATAAACTTTGCATAGACATAGTACCTATACCTATATCAACAACTACCATAAGTTCCACTATGCGAGGAAACACTTTATAATGAAAATCAACAAAATTTCCATCCTCATAACTTGTATACATGGTTTTATATCCATCCTTCACTAAGTTGATATAAATGAGTCCATTTTCAAGCATAATTTGATAACCCTTATTATGAATAGTTACCAAGGAAAGAAGATGTTATTGTAGTTTAGGTACATACTAAACTTTCTCCAATTATTTTATAGAACAATTAGGAAGAAGAATTTGAATAGACCTAAGTCCCTGTGGAGTGTGCATAGACTTATCTGCCAAGGATACCAAAGAGAGAGAAGCTTCTTTTAAATTACAAAAGATGTCTCTCCTGAATGTCATGGGTTTAGTTGCTCTTGTATCTAAAACCCACACATGTGTGAACTCATCTCTAGCCTCATATTCCATATAAGAAATGTTCCATAAAACAATAAATACAAATTCATGAGCAAAATTACTAGAATTATTATAATCATGGTCAAAATATTGATCAAAGTTAGACTTAGTCACTTTTTGTGGCTTCTAATTTTGTCAAAAATAATCCTACATTGAGAGGTAATGTGACCAAATTTCCCACATCTATGACATTGAATGTCTAATCTACCTCGATCTATACCTCTATAAGAGTTGTGACCATGTCCTCTATCACTTATCTCATTTTAATTAGAATGGATAATTTTTTTATTTGAATAGTTGGTCTATTTATATCCTCTACCTTTGTTTTGAAATTTGTCTCTTCTGTAACCTTGACCCCCTCTATAATTATGCCCTATATAGTTTTTTGGACCAAAATAAGATGAACTAGGCTTGAAATCTAAAACATGGGATTCTTCAATTTTATTAGATTTATTGGATAGAGAGAGAGGTCAAGTTTAATAAGCAACTCAACTAATTTATCAAAAGTGATGTTTGTGATCTTGTCAGAGACATGCAACATTTCTATAAAGTTCATATAGGACAAATTTAGTCCTTTCAATACAAAAATATCTATGAGATCATCATATATTTTTCCAAACCTAGCCTTAGTGTACTTAGTAGAAATATTCTTCAACTTAGACATGTACTCTCCCATATCCCAATTTTCTTCTAATGATAAATTAAACAACTACATGTGGATATATATCTTCTTATGCTTAGGATTTTTATCATACAGATCAAATAAGTTCTTTCATGTAGTGTAAATATGAGGAGAGTTATATATATATATATATATATATATATATACCAATTAAAACAACACTTGCTTAAATATAGGGATTTAGAATCACATAGATTAAAACTATAAATTTTGGCTTGTTCTATAGGTAATGTAGAATTTTCATTATTTACAACATCCCATAACTCATTGAAAAATAATGAAGCTTCCACCAAGTGTTTCCAACTAGAGTAATTAATTTTTTTTAATATATCACCATCTAAAATCAAATTTTGAATCTTTGACATCTTGATATGAAAGAAAGTGCAACAAATGAAAGTAAGTGCAACAAAAAAAAGAACAACACATGCACTAAGAGCACTTTGCACAAGATAATGCTTCTATGGGGTTTTTCACTTAACTTACACATAAATAAAAAATAAATATATTTTTTAATGGATTTTTCACTTAACCTCACAAAAAAATCAAAATATTACACCCTTATTTCACCAATTACACCCTTATTTCACCAATTACACTCTTATTTCACCAAAACAACATATAATTACACCCTTATTCCACCAATTATAGACCCTTATTCTCTCACCAAAAATCACTCTTTTGAATGTTTTAATCCCTTTAAAATATTTAAATCATGTAAAATATTCCAAAACAAATGGAATATTCCCAAAAAATAAATAACAAAGTTGTACTTTTCACCAAAATGAAGATTTGAACACTAGACCTCCACCTTCTGAAGGTTTTTACAAAATGAAGCTTGTCAATTGCTCTATGAGAATTTACAACACATATGAAGAAACATATGTATTAAAATATTATTTTTAATATATGGATAATAAAAAATATTAATTTTCCAAGTAAAAACAATTATCCATGAAATTTTTGTTTTTGCTTTAAAAAAAGGTGAAAATCTTTTGATTTTTGTGGACCCCTCATAACCCTAAATTTTTTGGACAAACTATATTAAGATTTTGCCAAATTAAAAAAATATTTTTTATCTCCTTCCAATGCCATAGCAACACTCTGAGACACCATGAGTTCTAGGAATTTTTTTTTAGACTTTGATGGTTCGGACAAGGTCGTATAAACTCATTCAAGATGGATTTTTTTTAGTTTTAGGCAGATTTGAGCATGTTGAAAGAGTTTTTATACAAAATGAATCATGGTTTTAGATAATGGGGTGATATAGAAGCTATACAAGTGCTTAGAGAGGCTGCAACATTCAACATAACTTATTCAGATGCTTTTAAGATTGATTCAAAATAGGTTTTTGGCAATTAAGGACTCCAAAACATAACAAAACTTAGAAAATCTTCCTAGTTTAAATTAATATTTATTTCATATGAGTATTTAGGTTGTAAATTTTTTAAAATGGGTCGTAAAAGTTTAAAAAAATTCTTTGGGTGCTTTTAAAATGGTGAAAAAATAGATTTTTTTGCCTTTTAAAGCTCTCAACAGATATAAATATTCAACAAATTCAACTCAGATTTAGTCCAAAATATTAAGGAGGAAATACCAAAATATTAAATGGGTTTTAAAATCTAAAAAGGCTATAAAAATGGCTTACTTGGTCTTTTTAGGTAGAATTTTTATATTTGGATTGAAACTAATAACTTCTACATGCTTGAAAAGGAAGAATCAAGCTTCAAAACAAACATGACTGAATTCTTACATGAATATGACCATGAAAAGTGATATTTTATCAATATTATCAATAAAATATTAAATTCTTCAATACCCTCCAATCATAGGCTAGAAAGAAAAAAATTATTTGAAAACTTTTGACTTTTGAATAATCAAATGTTCGACACCATAAATCAACCAAAGACCATACTTTATAAAATTCAATTTCACATTAGTATTGTCCAGTCATGTGAATGTATATTTAAAATATCCTTCTTGATATTACCACACCATGATTATACCAAATTACCATGCTTTGACACAACTGTTGGAACCCTAATAATTGAATTAACCAAGCAAAATTACTGGAGGTAAATCTTGTGCCCACTGAGGTGGGTCTATGAGCATTTTATTAATCAAGATAAAATAAGTACATGAAAATGGTGTCTATATCCCATTAACCATTTTTACACACAAGAACATGTATATATAATATTTCACTTATGATCGGTAAAATCAACTAACCTAATAACCACTTATTATGGGAATGCAACCCAAAAAGTAGTTGTAATTATTTAACTCAAAAACATAAATCAAAGTAACTAAATATTATTAAAGCGGGTGTATTTATAAAATATGAATGCCCATTAACATTATTATTTATCTAACACTATTTATTATCTACCTAACATCCTAACCTAATGTTAATACTTTAGAATAAGTCCTAATAAAATGTTTTAGTTGGTGACATGCATCATGCTCTTATTGGCTCATAACCCATGCTTGATGATTTGCTTATGGGTAGACACCCATCAAATTTAGGATCATGAGACTTGCTAATGTGGATCCATGTGGTGGTATCTCATTCAATTAGTATATGCTTTATGTCTCATGGGATGATTTCATGTGACATCATCCTAACTGATTGGGTCTATTCTTGATCAAATACGATCATGTTATGTGGCATGATTGTGGGGATAATGGTCATCTTACACTCATTTCTCCCCTATGGATCTTGAGATAATATGAGACATCAATATAAGAGATTTGATGGTTTACAAACCTTTAAGAGGTCAAGGATCTCTATGGTATTATTCTGAGTCCCATGTTCACAAGATGATGACATGTGGCATCATCTCATGCCTTTGCTCTTTAGAGATACTTTGAGCTATGCCAATTACTATAATTAACCCAAACTTATGTTATTGTGACACGTGTCATAATTATAGAGAATATAGAATATAAAAGACTTAGAAATTTTACTAAATGTTAAAAATAATTGATTACTTAGATGAACATGATCGTCTGATGAGAGGTTGAATAATTCAAAAGGATTCTTCATAGTTCCATCTATGCACTTCGATGAATTTTTTAGACTATAGACTTTATGATTGAACATGATATTGACGCATGGAATATTTGCATTAGATCTTGTATCAAAATGGTTGAACCTATGAAACGATAAGGCAAATCTACAAATAACTAATTAATAAGTTAGTTGGGAAATCAAAATCAAATACACATGAATGAAAACTAACTTTTTACATAGATGAATTTATATTTTGATTAGAACAAGGCATTTTCATAGATTAAACATAGACCATGGACCATTTACACATATATGAAATGATTTTAAATGTAGATTTAAGCAATATCAAAGGTAGTTTTCATGTGAATTAAACCATTTAGAAGCACAATTAGCCCAATTATTTCATGACATATGCCAAAGTTCAAGGCTATGGATTATTTGAAAGTCCTAGTTAAATTAATGGTTAAGCCTAAGGTTTAATGCAATAAATCATTTTAGAATGCCCAATTAGACTTAAACATAGACTTTGACCAAGGTAAATATTAAATTAATCTAAAAATCCATAACCAATGATTCTAAAGCATAAATGCTTCACATAAGAATTTCAAATGAATGAGGAGCAATTATAAGTTATTTTAAACATTTTTAGACCAATGGTCTTAGTAAAATTGAAAGAAGAACAAAAGGGATAGATTTGATGAAGCATTCTCTTGATTTTGAACTTAAAACAAGCATATAATACATATACACAAAATATCATACCAATGAAATCTCCAACTACTTAAGTGATGTCTCTAGTGAACTCAATGAGAAAAATAGACCAAATAGATATTTAAACCTTGAAAATAAATGAACAAATAAGCAAGAAAAGAGGAATGAAGCAATTATGCTAAATCAAGAGGGTCTCTATCTAAAGAAATGAGGGTGGAGTGTGTTGTCCACAAAAAATGGTGACTTCCATGGGGAAAATGCTATAGCATTTAGAACCTAGAATAAAAATTTTTAGACCTGAACAAAGTAATATCTTTAAAATGATTAGAAAATATGAAAGCACTAAAATTTGCAACAAGTGACATACTTAGCTACACATATGCCATAAGACTATCCATGTGTGAATTGATATGTTTTATTTTAATTCACATGAACAAGTTTAGAATCAAGGACAAGTTAGTAACAATTCAATTTAATCAATATATTGAGATTCTGATAGTAGCAGTCACCTCTCTTAAAAGCTATTCCCAACATACTACATCATGGAGGAATTATTAGGCTATATGTCTTGGATGGGAAATGGTATGGGAATTACTATGATACCAAATAGGTGTCTATAACCCCAATAGAGATGCATCTAATTCCACTTAAGGCCTTGATTTATTACCATCTAGGTTGGAAATCCTATAATGGAGATTACCTAAATTACCCTTTCAAAGAAAGACATTAGATTTGGAATTTTGAACTCAATTGTTCTTACATATTTCTCTTTGAAAAATAATTTTACTATTCAATCTAGTGAGGGTTGGGAATCGAGCCATGTTTAAAAGTATTTTGAGAAAGCTCTAAGTACTTAGATTATCATAGATAATTTAGTGAATTAAATTTATTTAGAATGTTCAATTAAGTGCTTAGTGATATACTTTTAACAATAAAATGCAACTATTCTAAAATCCACTTGCTCTATTATGAAACATTAGACATGAAAGTTTTAGAGGATGCAAAATAAATTGTTCTTAGTTTGTAAATTGTTCAAATAAAAATTAACTTCTTTCCTCCAAATCTTGACTTGCATTTTCCAAGCTTCTATCCCACCATTGAGGTGAATGACACACCTAGACAAAGATCAAAATACTTTGTTTCCATTTTAAATTCATATGAATAAGTTTAGAATCAATTCCAAGTTAGAAAAAATTCCATTCAATTAGGATATTGAGCTTCTAATGGTATTAGTCACTTCTCTTGAAATCTATTCCTAATAAGATACATCATGGAGGAATTATTAGAATATATGACATGAAGAGGGAGTGGCATGGAAATTTATCTGCTACCATCCAAACATCTATAGCCCTAATAGAAATGCCTTTGGTTACTCTCAAGGACTTGGTCCATTTTCATCTAAGATAGATATCATGTGATGGAGATTTCTTAAATTACCCTTTTGAGGAAAGACATTGGATTTGGCATTTTACATTCAAATTTTAATACATCTTTCTTTTTGAAAAAGCATTTTAATATTCATCCCATTGAGGGTTGGGAACCAAGCCATGGATAAAAGTATTTTAAAAAATCTCTAAGTACTCAAATTAACTTAGATAATTCAATGGCTTCATATGTTTTAGAATGTTCAATTAAGTGCTTAGTGATAAACTTTTAATAAGAAAATTGAATTGTTCTAAAATCCACTTGCTCTGTTATGAATCATTGGTCTTCAAAAATTTTAGAGGATGCAAAATAAATTGTTCTTAGTCTATGAATCATTTGAATAAAAATTACCTTATTTTTTCCAAATCCTGACTTGCACTTTCCAATCTTCTACCCAACCATTGAGGTGAATGACACACCTAGGAAAGGATCAAACTACTTCATAAGACTTTCCTCTTTCTGTTGATTGCTCATGCTTTGATTTTATTGAGGCATAGGCTATGGATTTCATAAAAGGAAAGGTTAGGATAAATTACTGATATATATATATATATATATATATATATATATATATATATATATATATATATATATATATATATACATATATATATAAGGTTGAGTATAAGACATGTTAAAGGGGATAAAGCAAAGAATAAGGAACACAAGAAAACACATAATGAAATAAAACACACAACAATATATATATATATATATATATATATATATATATATATATATATATATATATATATATATATATATATATATATATATATATATATATATATATATATATATAAGGTTGAGTATAAGACATGTTAAAGGGGATAAAGCAAAGAATAAGGAACACAAGAAAACACACAATGAAATAAAACACACAACAACAACAAAAAACTATACTAAAACTAAATTAGAAAATAGAGAAACATACCTAATGAAATCAAATGAAAAAATAACAAAACTATGCTAATATTTACACTATACATTACCATACCAACATGAGACTATTCTAAAAATGTATTAGAAGGGGTGGTTGAGTAGTAGTGCTTCACGAACTGTCCATTGATTAGCAATGAAAGATCATTCCCTTATAAATCTTTGAGGAAAAAGGCATTATGTCCCAATAACTTAAATATCTAGTACATGCCAATCTAAAGTGGATCAAACTTGAAATGTCAGCCCTTATTTTCATGGGCTTTATCCCACAATAACACTATATTAAAAATATTGAAAGATTTCACTTTATCCTTATTGTCAAACCATATTTTGATAGTGCTTTGATGCTTGATGAAAATTTTTAAGTCTTCCTCTCGAGCATCCACTAGATGGACAATATCTAATAGTCTTGAATTTACGTTTTCATTACCTTCCATGTATTTCTTCATGAAATCATAAGTGTGGAGATTAAGAGTGATTGGGAAGATAAGTTCCAAACCATAAACTAATAATAATGAGGATCTTTTCAAAGCCTAATTATATCTAGCATGGTTAGCCTAAAGCACATACTTCAATAAAGAATGTTATTCCCTTAGTTTCCTCTCTACTGACTTCTTTATTACATCCATTAAGATTTTGTTGGTTGACTCCACCAACCCATTCCATTATGGATAGTAGTTGGATGAATATCTAAAAATTATCCCATGTTCATAATCCCATTAAGTAATCTATCATGATTGGAATGTAGGGCCATTATCATAGACCAAGGAAATTAGCATGCCAAACTAGGTAGTTATATTTTCTTCCAAGAAATTGATCACTTCACTAGCTATGCTATTCTTTATTTCTGCTACCTCAATCCACTTTGTATAGTAATCTACTGTAGTGAGGGAAAATTTATGACCTATTGAGTAGTTGGGAATAATGACTCCTATGAAATATAATCCTCATTGTGAGAAAGGTATTTCTTCCACGATCAGCTACAAAGGCATTGTAACATGAATTTATCTTTTAAAAAATTATTAACACTGATGGCATAATCAAAAATGTATGTGGAGATCCTTGAATATGGTAGAATAATAATAACCATCTTGTAGTATCTTATGCATAGTTGCATTTATTATGGGATGACCACTACCTAACTTCTCAAGAAAGCTAACCATAACTTCTTTGGCTTTGTCTTATGATAGGCATTTGAGTCATGAACCTTCATATTTTTTCTATACAAAACTCATTTCTTCAACATGTGTTGAGATAATTTAAATTTAAGATCCCTTTTTTACATTGAGTTCAATCCAAGGGTGGATTTTCTTAAAGAAGATAGCGAGTGACTAGGGTGTACCAATCTTGTTGAAGTATTTGTATTTGGTTGACCTGATGCACTATGATTCAAGGATCAATATTAGTGATTAGTTGAGTGAGACCTTGGACCCTAAAAAACTTGGTGGGTTTTATTTATAAATCATATTATTTGAGTTTAGCCATCCATTTTCCTCTTCATTCTTGTAATTCATTCTGCCCTAACATGAGCTTGATGGTTGGGTCTAGAATAATTATATGCACTCTATTTTTGAGGATGTTAGGTTTAAATGTTTTACTACCTTGACCAATGCATGATTATCCAACATGTAATACATAAATTATACATCTCTTAGGTTCATTCTAATAAAGGTAATGGGATGCTCTTCTTTGTCTAGCCTTTATGTTAGAACTGCAATAATGGTATGTTGAGATGCAAAAAGATAAAAATAAAAATATTTGGCATAATTTGGGTTGATTAATACATATGATTACATGATGGAGTCTTTGATGTTTTGGAAGGCAATCATAGATTAAGTGTTCCACTTATTTTGGCATCTTATTTGAGCATAACATTTAAAGGTTTAATAATCTCAACAAATCTAAAAACAAATTTATAGACAAAGTTAATTTTTCCAAAGAAAGATTTTAATTATTTATTATTATTATTATTAGGTATAAGCAATTTGGAAATTACATCAACATATTTAGGGTCTATATAAATACCTTATTTTGTGATGATGTGGATAATAAGTTTATCTTTAGTGACACTAAACACACTCTTCTTTGGGTTTAAGGAAATGCCATACCTTATGCAGTATCCAGTTTTTTCTTACAAGTGGCGCATGTGATTAGGCATGCATTTATAAAAGACTATTAAATAATCCATGTGAATTACAATGCATCTTCCTATTAATCCTTCAAAATCAAATTACATGTCCCTTTGAAAGGTTTCCCTTACATTTATTAGACTGAATGGCACTCATTTGTAAGGAAAAGTGCCCCATTTTATGGTGAATGTAGTCTTGGCTCTGTCTTTTGAATTTAATTGAACTTGATTATACCCCAAGAATCCATCCAAAACGGACATCATTTGGGATCCACTCACCATCATATTACCTCATAAAGGGAAGGAAATGGATAATTATCTTTGTTTGAGGCTCTATTTAGATTTTTAAAGTCTATGCATATCTTAATATCTCCATTTTTATTTTGAGTAGGAATAAAATATACCACCTAGGTGGAGTGGTGAACTAGAAATATTATCTTGGCTGAGAGAATCTTGTGAAATTATTTATGTATAAGTGGTTCCAAAATTGGGTTCATAGGGCTTTGTGTTTACCTAAATGGTTTTTCATTTAACTTAAGAGGAAAGGTATGGGTTATTATCTTTGGGTTGAAGACCCTGAGATCTCTATAGGCTTTGGAAATGATGTCTTTATATCTCAATAACAACTTTTAAAGCTATTCTACCTCTACATATGTCCAGTCAGAGCCAATATTGATATTTTGGGGATTTTCTAGGGAGCCAAGGTTAATGGTTCAATTTATTTAATGTTCATATTTTGGCTTTTTAGGTGGGTATGTAGGGATGTTAGAATCAAAATTTCTCTCTAGGGACATCATCCCTTTTGTAATTAGATTTCCCTTAATCTAAATAACACCATCATGGTTAAATGGCTACTCTCTAGGATTTTCCATTTTTTCTTCATCAATTATTTGAGCCTCAAACACCCATGAATTGCTAAGGAAATTTATGATATGTTGGTCATCCTCAAAGACATAGAAATTTTATACATTGTCTTGGATATGAGGATAATGAACTAACTAAATAGAAAATTCCTACAATTATATGCCATTTAGAGATGCCAAATTAGTAATAGCAATTGACAATGAATCAACAATTTGGTTTTCCTCTTAAGGAATGGGAATAACATTAAAAGCATCAAACATTTCAATTAAATCCCATGCCCTATGTTTTTATTTTATGAGGTAAGGTAATTTGCATTAAAATTTTCTCTTAACTTAGTTCATAACAAATTTAGATACACTAAAAACTCTCATATCTTCATCCTTATGCTTCAACATAAATTATAACCCAAGGATTAATGCTTGATATTATGCTAGATTGCTAGTATAGGGGAATTATAACCTATAAGAAGATAGACACCTCTTTGCTTATGGGTCTATCAGTATAAATCCTACCCTACTAACTTATTTAGATGGGTGCTATCAACATATAAGGACCACAAACTGGTAACTCAGGCTCATTATCAGCTTTATCTTTAAGAATCCTTAAATACAATGTATAAATTCTTAAGTCAGAGGACACTAGGTTCACTTTCTCATTGATTATGTTGTATTTAATTATCATGTGCTTCATCCTACATTCCATATCAACTCCGATCTGGTTATCTATGCCTATCCAAGGTAGTTACATGTGGGAGAAATCTATAGCCATGTATTCATTTAAGGATTTAGATCAATCCCTACTAAAGAACATCCAGTAGGATTCAAGAATCTCCATAAACTGAATATCTATGAGTTGTTAGATCATAGGTTCTGATTTCAATTGCATATGTGCATTGAGTATCTCACCAACTACCTTAACCTCAGACTTGTCTAGATGAACCAAAACTCTATCTAATTTGATAGGGAATAATATTCATTTTTCACAAGCTACTATAAACATCACATTAGCTGAAGCTTCTAGACTAATAAGCAATTATACAGGTTCTTCTCAAATATTCTAAAAGTTAAAAGAAATTCAGGATCTTAAATCTTATTCATTTGAATGAGGACATTAGTATGGGTAGTTTTTTTGCTTTGGTTGAGTTGATTTTTCAATAAGTGATTTTAGTAAAAGATCATTTTGCTATATGATTTGAGTAAGCTCATGTAATGTGATGTTATCTTTAATATTATTAATGTTTTTTACTATGTTGTACCCAACTTTTCTTTGGATTGACTAAGTTTCCATACGGGCTTTGGATTCACTAGGATTTAGAGGTGGTGGATCATTCATAGCCTTAAGATCAGGTAGAGTTGCACCATTGTTGGGAGGAGTTGAGGTGGTGCAGGGATCTTGGTACCTCCTATTCCTAAGGGAATAATTACTTTGTTGGAATTGTTTAAAGGCCTTCACCTCACTTATGCTTTCCTTATGATCATTTTATTCTTATCTAGGAAATTCCATGGTTTACAACACCATAACTATACTAAGGGGTCTACATATATTACATGCTTTGGGGTGATTAAGAACTACCTCATATTCTTCCATTTACCTTTGGAATATGTTAAAGGACTAAAGAATTCAATGCAATCAATCTCCCCATGCTGGGATGTGTTAAGCACATAACACTAATTTGAGAGAGTTATTTTGCATAAGTTTATCTGATAATATTTATTAGGTGAGGGTTTTAGCTAATTATAGGGATGATTGTAGGTCTTGATTTACCTCTGATAAGTGAAATTATGGTCAGAACTCTTAGCACCATAGCTATTCATTTATATTTACAAGCCCAAGAATTCATTACTCAACCTTTGCGCCATATGTTAGATGGCATCCAAATAATTCTTATTAGATTCATGTGGTATGTTTTGGATGTTGTTCATAGCATGAGGTAACAACATTTGGTTGTGAGATTAGGGTTCTACCTTATATCCTATTTGATTAAGAAAACCTAGGTGTTGATTAGGTGTGACATGTCTCAAAAGAAGCTAGTTGGTTATGGGAAATGGTTTAGATAGGAAACTTTTGGTTTTCATTAGGAATAAGGTTTAAGGCTGGTATGTTTGGTTAAGCATTAGGAATGGGAGCCATTATCTGACCTTATGGGTTGAGTTGCCTATCAACTTTTATAGGTTCAACATAAGCTAGAGGAAAGTACACTACCAAGGGATCCATTCTCAAGAACATGGTAATCCATAGGTCTAATGCATTCTTATACATTTCTAAGCATAACTAAGTGTCAGGGATATAAAGAGTTATGACTCAATTTTACATATTTTGGAAATAATAATTAAAGTTATTAAGAGGCTCATTGACTTCTATTTTAATGGAAACTAATTGTTGATAAAGGAAACTAAGGTCTATGACTTCTCAAAATTTAACAAAAAGTATTGATGAATTGATCCCAACTTGTGATAGAGTCCTTGATCATGTTTATAAACTAGTCATAGGCTACATCCATAAGTGTGAAGGGGAATAATATACATGCAACATCATCATATTCAACATTCATAAGTAAGAGAGCCATTTTATAAGATATCATGTGCTCTTTGATAGTCCTTCTTGTAGACACCTAAAAGTGGCCACTAATGACCTCCAATCAAGCTTCAGACTAATTTCTATCAAATATCACAATTTGGCCTAAAAACACTAAAACACGCTAAATGATTTGAATCTATCATATACAAGTGCTGATTTTGGCCAATGTAATACTAAATGGGGCAATGCATTTTATGAGATATCTAACTTTTATCAGATCATTTTGAGTTCAAAGGACATTTTTGCACCTAGGTGCTTTGGATTGCTCTTTTCTACTAAATTTATTGCATGATACACGCGTCCTTGTTGTTTTATGTTGAAAACATCCTAAATGGGATAATGGTTCTAGTTCATCTAACATTGTTTTCTAATTCCAATCTAGTCAAATTTTGAGCTAATTATTTGACATTTTGACCAATTTGATTAATTTGAGCACCAATTTCCAAGATTTGCATCAAAATTGATAAATCATATTTAAGACTAATTAACTTGAATCAAGAGCTTAAGTTAATTTTCTATGGAACTTGTTGAATATTTCATTAATGGAAATTGCTTTCTAATATTTGCATCATCAAGAGAGGTCATTTATGGGGTGGCATACATAAGTTTTAATTGCAAAAAATATCTGATTAAGCCCTCCCATTCCAATTTAATGTCTCTCTATCCCAAATATTTATGAGGGCATTTATTGATTTTAGCCTCCCAAATTGAATGGATTCTTAGCCACACATCTTCATCTTGAGATGGATGGTTTAGGTTCATTCTGATCAAATGAGAATATTTATAAATAGAAGGCCTCACACTCATAATTTTAAGTTCTCTCAAGCCAAAGTTACCATGCCCAAATAACTTCAAACCATATCTTGATGTATTGTAAGTATGCCCAAATATTGAGCCAAACCATTCCAAACCAAGTTAAATCCAAAATCCACAAAGCTAATGGTGCCAAGAGGAGGTGGAGAATATCCAAATCTCTATTTTAAAATACCTTTGAAGCATAAGTCAATAAATCCACTCTACGAATCATTTGGAATCTCCAAGTAAGGTGAGGGAATGTTTCTTTCATGTTTTAGTTGTTTTCATATGCATATTTGTTATTAAGCTCCCCCTAGTGTCTAGGCCTAGAGTGTCATGTTTCTTAGTGTGTTCCTTTCATTGTGAAACTAACACTTGATCTAACCTCCTATCTTGAGTCAAATTCCTAGATGACATAATGGCATGCCCGATGAGACCCAACACATCCCATGTACTAAGAAGATCAAAATTTAGGTTTTAATTTAAGATATGGAGGCTTGAAAAAATTTTAAAGTGATTTTCTAAATTTGTTTGGCCATATTTCATCTTCAGAGTTTACATAGAGACCGTTGATGATTAGGTGCAACCACTAACAATCATGTAGAACAACTGATAGTCAGGTCCAATCGTTGATGGTTGGGTGGTAGATGAAAACTTGTTTAAAAAATTTATTTTTTGAGATTTTATTTAACTTGTTGCTAATAATTTGGATGTCTAAGTCTCTAGTCTAGTTTTGTTTTATGATCTAAAATCTTTCCTTTTTAATATTTTTATTCTAACAAGTTAACAAGTGTTATTTTTGTCCAAAAATGTTGATGCCTTTAGGTTCATAGGTAACCACCGATGGTTTGGTTTTGAACGCCAATAGTTGATAAAAAATTAACCCTCGATGGTTAGCAAGAATTTTTGATGGTCAAAGGTGACCATCGATAGTCACTGTGTCTTTTAAAAAAAATATAAACCCAAGAGCTCAATTTTTAAAGTTACTTGTTTGATTTGAAAAATAACTTCTAAGATAAACAACATTTTAACAATTTTCTTGTAGGAACTAATTAAAAAGTGACAAATCATGCTTAATTAAGTCTTTTTAAACCTCTCTTGGATGGTTGAAAAGAATTAGGAATTTTCATTTGGTGTTTAAATGAGAATTTAGGGTGTTTATTTGAATGTTTTGTAGTTGTAATTTATAAGTTTTTGAAACTTAAGTCCAAGGGGCCAAATAACACCACCAAATATTTTAATTTAGTGCTTTAAATTGGACTCACTTCAAAAAGTTTTTGATTTATGTAACTCATTTCTTGTTTACTTAGTTAGAATTGTTTGTGCAAAAATAAAGTTGTGCAGTATGCTCTCCCCCCGTCCCCTATAGGGAACTTATGCAAAAGTTTCATCTTCATCACAAACTTGTGCCTTAGTCCAAAGGCATAAAAGATATGTTATGGTAAGGCTCTCCCCAAGCCCCACATGGCTTAGGTGATCTAGAAACAACCATACAGCTCTTTTACTTGATTTCTATTTTACGCATATTGGATTATGAGGGGGATTTCATTACCTCCCATAAATCTTATAGGGAAGCTTTGACCCAAGGTTTCATCTCCCAACATTGTCTTTAACCCCTTTATATGGGGGTATATAAATTAGGATCCCCTCACTGGGATGGTGGTTTGAGTGGTAAGCCATCTCTGTTAGTAGAGGCTAAGATTGAGATGTTTGATCATGTTGGACATAGAAATACACTAAGCGAATGATGAATTTAGTAGTTTTAAAAATGGAAAGACATTTTTTAAAAATTTCACATGATGTGGACCCAAATGACATGTTGTTTCTCTTGTTTTTTGATGTGAAATTTGGTAGATGTGAGATCCATCTAGACGATTAAGGACTAATTAGTTTTAGTCAACCTAACTTTGCCACATCCTTGATAGGATTTAGGGAAGTTTGATTAGTTGAATTTGGTCATTTATATTTTTATTTCTTGGTGTTTTCAGACTAAAACTAATGTATTTTATTATTTCCACATCCAAACTAATTTATTTATATGCCACTCTTTTATTTAAAGAGGCATTATGCTAACCATTTTACACCACACTTGTGTCTTGCATTTTTTTGATAAAACTTGTTTGTGTGTGTGTCACTTGAATGAAATAGGTACCTTTATGCTGACCAAATCATTATCAATTTTATGCATTTTGAGTCTTTGAAACAAAATAGTGATCACATCATTAGAGTGTGCTAACGTCATTATCTTGCTCAATTTTTTTCAAGACTTGTTTACCTTGTATCAAAAACCATTATTTAAAACCATGTCATGTATGCCATTTGGATCCTTTTTTTGTGTCGTTATGCCATCCAATCTTGTCTATATTGTTAATCATCAAAATCCTAGTCTTCAAATGTTGAGTTTTTAATTAACTTTTTATAAATTTTAGATCCAAACATTGATTGATTTATGTTTAGGCCACACTGTATAGGGGCTAATACACAGATCTTTATCTTTTTAAAAAAATAAAAATAGGGGTAAAAACTCTATTAATCATAAAAAACCAAGAAACTTACATACAAATTCCAAAGCCCATACCAGCACAACACAAAGCAAAGGGGACAAAAACAACCAATCACGTCCCCATATTGTCTCTATCAGCCCTCACAATCCTATCCAACTTCTGTCTAACAATCTCTGGCAACTGCTCCCAAACCTCCACATTGCTTCCTTCAGCTCCCTCTGAGGCCCATTTGGCCAAATAATCCGCTGCCACATTCCTCTCCCTCAAAATATGGATGAATTCACCGATTCCATGAGGGAGCTAATCTGTAAAACCTGCTAAACAAGCACAAAAAGCTACCAACTAACATCCGTAAATCTCTTCTCCACTATCATGTCAATCAAAATCTGCGAGTCGGCTTCACAAATCACCTTGCACCATCCAAGCTCATAAGCTTTCCGCAAAGCATGTAAAACTGCCATACGTTCCATCCTGTTGACAGTCTGTTCCCCCATGAAGGTCAAAATGATGAAGACAACCATTCCCGAAGCATCCCAGCCTATACCACCAATCCCAGTTGGGCCTAGGTTGCCTCTCGAAGAACCATTCATATTGATTTTTAAGTAATTTTCTAGTGGGGGTGACCATCTACCACTCCTTTGGATCCACTTCTTGCCCCCATCCTTCCTTCTAACACAACCTGAGGAAGGCGCAATCCCCTGCAGGCCCAACCTATCGGCCACCTCAGCGTCCTCTCTGGACATAGGAAGCGCAATATCGCTCTTGGCATGAATAGTCTCCTGGAGCATCCTCAGAATGCACCCCCACACCTGTTGTGCTCCAATCTTAATATCAGTAAAAATCCTCTGATTCCTTTCTAGCCAAACTTGCCAGAGGAGGAAAATCAGCCCCACATACCAAGCGTTAAGCAGAAAATGAGAGACCGAAACTCCACCAAGGAAGAAGCATGAACGCAGCTCCTGCGCCAAACATCCCACCAAGAGTGCCACAATTGGCTGGTAAACTGACATCTAAAAAAAAGGTGTGGCGTGCTCTCTTCCTCTGCCTCACACAAGACACATTTGGATGGGCCAGCAAAGCCTCTCTTCCAAATATTTTCCCATGTTAGGCAACGGTTCCAAGCCAGTGACCATGCAAAACAGTTACACTTCAGCCATCCGAAGCTATTCCATGCCTTGCGCCACCAAGGAATCTCCTCATCCACAAATAAATTTTGCTCAATTAATACCTGGTAGCCTAAAGAGACAGTATATTTACCTTTGGGATTTGAGAACCATGCCAGCTCATCCTTACCCCTTAGGGCGCTGCAGTTGCGCTCATCTAGGATTAAAATTAGGTTGGCACACTCCATGTCCATCCCATTGATCGACCAGTCCTCCCTGCCCTTATAACGCACCAAAATCAGCTGATCCTAGGTGACATAGGCTTTAAAGTCACCAACTCTATCCCAACCCGCCTCCTTGAACCTCTGGGCAAGCATAGACAAATGTGAATGTTGAGAAATAATAGGAACATGTTCATCCCAAGAGTCATCCCAAAATCTGGCATTCCTCCCACTGTTACAAATCCAAAATAAGCCACACTTAATCAAAGCCACTCCTTTCTTGAGCGTATCCCAAATCACCGACCCTTTTCCCATTAAGCCATACCTAGGGATATCCTCCTAGGATGCTCCTGACAAATACTTATGGGATAAAATTTTAGCCCACGGCTTGCTCTGCTCATTACACCATCTCCAGTATAACTTAACTACCATAGCCCTCCCTACAAGCAAGGATTGTCTAAGCCCCAAACCTCCATACCTCTTAGGAGTGCAAACAACATCCCATCGGATTAAGCTCCACTTGGTAGTAGACAGACTACTGGCCCACATGAACTGTCTAGCCATGGCATCTAGCTCTCTAATGAAACTAGCCGGCACGATCTGCAACATACACTTGTAGATAGGCAAGGATTGGATAATGGACTGGATCAACTGGATGCGACCGGCAAAGGATAGCCACCTGTTAGTCCAATGACTAACCTTGGTCCTGAATTTGTTCAAAATCCCCTGCCAAGACTCCTTGGCTAGCCGATCCGAAGAAACAGGCATTCCCAGATACAAAATTGGTAAGCTCCCAATCTAAAACCGCAGAATGTTCCCAATTCTCCTTTGAATAGCATGAGGCATGTTGAAAAATAATATGGATGACTTATCCTCATTAACCTTCTATCTCGAAGCTGCCAGATAATCATCCAGGCACCTACAAATATTATTAGCCTCATGAATCGTGGCCCGACCCATCAAAGCCACATCATCAACGAACTACAGATGGGAGAGAATAGGAATCCCTTCCCCCCATCACCACCCCTAAATCAATCCTTCACTAGTGTAAGCCTTCATTCTCCTCCTGAGCCCCTCCGCCAGTAGAAGAAATAAGTAGGGTGATAGCGAGTCACCCTGCCGCATACCTTGAGTTGACCCAAATAAGCTCGAGTGTTCCCCATTGATCAGAACCAAGAAAGAAGTAGAAGTAATACAACTCATAACCCAATTAATCTAGCCCTCCTCAAAACCAAAAGCTTCCAGACTTCTCCGAAGAAAAGGCCACCTCACCCTGTCATAAGCTTTAGACATATCTAGTTTCATAAACATAGCCTTCTCCTTTGACCTGGACATGGAATGGATGGCTTTCGTAGCCATAACAATCCCATCCAAAATCTGCTGGTCCTCAACAAAACCACTTTGCTCCTCTGATATCAGCCCCTTCAAACATCCCTTTAATCTTTCAGTAATTAGCTTTGAAATAATTTTGTAAATCACATTACAAAGAGATATGGGTCAGAACTTGCTGAAACGATCAGCTCCTTCTTCCTTGGGGATAAGCACTAAGAATGTAGCATTCAAGGCCTGCAACATCTGTTTGTTCTCATGGGACTCATGGACCATAGTAAGTAATTCATCTTTGATAATCTCCCAAAATTCTTGGTAGAATTCAATTGGGAAACCATCCGGACCAGGAGCTTTGCCTTTTTTCATCATAAAAACCATCTTTTTCAGCTCATCCATTGTAATGGGCTTCATCAACTGTGTTCGCATATCAGGAGAAACAATAGATGGAATGCTGGACAAAATTAATTCCTCCACAGCCTCATCTTGAATCCCATTGTCCTGAAAAAGAGAGCTAAAGTATTGTTCTGCCTCCTGACAAATGGCACTAGTAGAGTAGACCATCTCACCTTCTTCCATCCTCAGAGATGAGATCATATTACCATGATGCCTCGCTTGGACTGAATTGAAAAAGAATGCCGTATTCCTATCACCTTCTTGCAACCACTCGATCCTAGCCTTCTGTTTCTAGAATATTTCTTCTCTCAACTCCCATTCCTCCAGCACTTGGGATGCCTTCCCCTCTTCCTGCAGAAGAATCGACGTCAGCCCATCCTCTCTGATTATTCTAGTAATCTCATTCAACTTCTACTGTGTGGCCTTCTTTTCTTGAAATAGGTTTCTAAAAATCTGCTTGTCCCACCTTTGGAGCTGGTATTTCACATGTTGAAGAAGCTTGGTAAAAACATACATTGTCGTGCCCATCCTTGGCCGACCCTCCTTCCACCAATCAACAATGTGATTGAACAGCTCTTGATCTCTCAGCCACATAAGCTGAAATTTGAAATGAGGTTGCCACTGTCTTTGGGTCGAAGAGATGGTTAGCTAAATCGGCTAGTGATCCGACCCACACCAATCAAGGATCTCAAAATTCAGATTCCAGCGCCCCCCACCCAAAAGCAAGAGGTAAGAAATCTATCAAGACACTCTGCAATACACTCATCTCCCACCCACCTATTATTCTAGGTAAATCTACCATTGCCTGGCTTAATGTCCACTAAACTAAGTTCCAAAATCTTTTCCTTGAGCAGAAGAGAAGATAGCTCCAATCGAGTGTTGCCCCCCCTTTTCTCAGAGAAGTCTAGAATCGCATTGAAGTCCCCTGCTATGATCCAAGGATGGTATGGATATTCTTGTCGGAGCACTTGCAAGTTATTCCACACCATTTGCTTGCCCTGTAGATCATTGGGAGCGTATATGTTTGACAATAAAACATACTCTCCTGACTCCGTGCACATTGCAACCAAGGAGATCACAGACCTGAAAACAATCCAGGCAATCGGCTGCACTTTACGAGGATTCCAAAAACAAGCTAACCCTCCTATTGTCCCCTGAGCTCCAATACACTAGAAATGACCCTGCCTCCAAAGTTTTGGAGCTAAGTCAAGCATGTAATCCATAGACACTTTGGTTTCCTATAGAAAGAGAATATCAGGATGTCTACTTCTAATGAGATCCTGAATAGCATTTTGTCTAGGGCTGCTATTCAATCCCCTCACATTCCAAGAGATTGTAATCATTTCATAGGGCTTGTGAAGTGCTCATCCAAGGTCCTGATTGACCCCGACTCCACCAAATTCTCCCCCATCATTTTTAACTTCTCTAAATCTTTTCTCCTACCTACTTTTGTTCCTTTATCAGCTCCCCCTTTTTTGCTTTCCTTCTGGAGAATACCCAAACAAGGAAGCATCTTCCCTTTCTTCTCCCCTCCTGTAGCCAGTTGTGATGTTGGTGCCCTCTCCATTTCTAAGTCCTGATTCGCCTCCCCAGTCACCTCTAAAAGAACCTGTCCTTCTCCTTGCTCCTCCAGAATCATTGGCAAGGGGGGTACCTCAGTGATTTTAACAAAAAAAGAGGAGGCTGTACCATCCAATCCCATTTCACTGTCTATTTGCTCTATAATGGGAAGACCAGGGGCAATCACCTATTGTCCCAATTCTTCCAAAATCTCAAACCTATTAAAAGTCTCTCCCTCCTGCCTCTCCCTGGTATGCTTATGTCTGCTGCTTCTACTCCGTGATTTGACCTGCACAAAACCCTCCACATCTTTATACCCACCTGCTCCACCTTTCTTTTTCCTGGCATCCAAGGAAACAACCTTCTCCTGAGGATTGAAGGCTTGTTGTTATCCTTCCTATTTTGCCTTTGGGCATCTTCTAACCAAATGCCCGTATTCATGGCACATGCGACATCTAAAGGGCAGCATCTCATAGTCTAGTTGCTGAACCCACGAATAAGTTCCTGCACTCATCTCTATGGCATCTGGTATAGGCCTACTCAAGTCAATTTCAATGCAAATACGAGCAAAGGAAATAAATTTCTTACCCATGGTTTGAGAGGATGATCCCACCGACTTCTCGAGCATTGCAACAATCATCTGTAAGACATCCTCCCTACAACATTTGATAGGTATGCGAGGGAGCCTAACCCACACCAGGACTCTATTAGGCAACTCCTCAGAGGGATTGAATCTTATATGCCAAGGCTTCATAAAGAGGCCTACTTAATTGTAGAAATACGGGCCTCCCTTGAAAACTTGGTTTCTGTCAGCCAGGTAGTTAAAAGAGACCATAAAGTAGCTGTTGGCTAGCAACACTACTTCCATTTCCCCCTCTGGCTCCCACACCCTTCGAGCCCAATTTTCCAAGAAGGGCAGAGAGACTTTCAACCCTAGAAACTTGCAGTATAACGAGTGTTTGGAATAATAGTTCACATCCTCAGCAATCATTTCAAAAGGTATAATGAGCTTGGGTCGCTCTCCACACCATTCCAGATAGCCATTAGTTTTGGAGATTTTTGATCCTCCCATAACACTTGCACCCTGTAAACCAGCATTCTGCCCTATCCCAGACTAGTCTTTGAAGCTGGCATCCTTACTTTGGGAAAATTTGCTCACCACATCCCTAAAACTCATTTCCCCACTGAAACTGGTCTGTTCTGCTTTCGCCATCCCCACACTAGCCTTTAAACCGCCTCCTGCTCTTTGCGTTAAACTACCCTCCATGCCCTCCCCACTTCACCTTCCACCACTGCGCACCCTCAGTCAATCAATGTGCCAGCAGCTAGGGCACGATTGCCCTAGCTAGTCTTCGAGTTGCAGAGCTCAAACCTCATTCCGTCTCCGTACATCTTTTATATCATCAATTCACAGATCTTTATCTTTTAGGTTTTATAACTTGAATTAATTAATTACCAAAATTTGAAAACTATTTTTTTAATTCATAGAGTCTATCCTCATCATTGTTTGTGCCTTTATTTGGGAAAACATAGTCTTTTCTCCAGGCGCTTTTTGCTTTATGGCCTATACCAATTGATCATGTTTATGTTTGATTTTGTGTGTCAGGTATATGTAAAATTTGTTTAGATTTTTTTAGATTAAATCAAATCATCATGATCCTTGTTTCAAGCCTAATTTTGAATCTATTTGGCCAAAATTCCTAGCATAGCCTATTTGAACCTAGCTTTTAACTCTATGTTTGGATAAAAGACCTAGTGACTATTTTCCCTTTCCTAGTTTAGACCTTGTTTGGAACATTTTAGCCTAGAATTTGGCATGCCAATTTTTATTCATATGCTTAAAATTTTATGTGTATGACATTTTATGTTAGACTATTTTATGCTAAGTCTTAGCATTAACCATTTTAGAGATACATCTCCATATTCAAATCATTGTTTGGAGATACAAGTCTACCCCTTTTGACTAAGTTAGACCAAGTTAGAACCATTTGTCCTTTGGACATAGTTTTTTAGAGTTTGAAAAACTCTAAACCCTTTTATTTTTGGAGATTTCTTCATTGATGCAGATATGTCTAGATACACTTATGGTGGAGTCACATACAATCCAAATTATGATAGAATGGCCACACACAAAATGACAAGAAACCCCTATGGGGATAGATTTTGTAAGGAGTTTTATTATTCTCCCTAAAATACTCCATATGGGGAAAAAATTCAAGAAATCTCTTATAATCCAACTCAAGATCTCAACTACTAAGATATGGTTTATGAGGAAGACTTGGATGCTTTGGCTTGGGCAGTAAATCACCCTTCACAATGCCTCATCATCCAAGACCTCATCCTTTTTCTTGTGCAAGCAATCAAGCTCCATGATGCCATACCATTTCTATTCCAAGACCTCATATTTTGGATTATGTGATCAATAAAATTCCATGATGCCATACCATTTATATTCCAAGAACTCATCCTTTAGCTTGTGTAAGTAATCAAGATCCACAACACCATACCATTTCTATTCTATGACCTTATCCTTTAGTTTGTGCAAGTAATAAAACTCCATAGTGGCCACCCATTATCCAACCATTGGCCACTATTCATCTAGTTTTGATCATTCCTTACTTTATAAACATCAACCAAACCCATCAAAACCCTAACTGAGTCAATCAATACTTAGACTAAGCCAATCATTTGAGGACCAACCTATGTTTAAAAATAGTAATTTATAACTCATTGGAAACCAAGGCCAAGTGAACAAACCAATCCATGATGTTTTTGTTGAACCCACGATTTGTGATAAGTCAACCTATGATGAATCACCTTTTAATCCTATACCTATTATTCAGGAGTCTCGCTCTGATGAGCTAGTCTTTGCTAAGTCACTTTTTATTGATTATAACTACCTTTAGGAAAATAATTACCTTGACCATATGCATATTTTTCAAGATATTCCCTTTGAAAATCTAGTCTCTTTGGAGTAGTCTATTGACCCATTTTCCATCATTGAGGAGTCTCACTTTGACAAGCTAGTCTCTGTGGAGCCCATTCTACCATCACATGCCATTACTTGTCCAATACTAAACATTAAATAAGACATCATTATAATAGAGTACCCATGAAATGAAGAATCAAAGTTAGAGTTAGGTTCTAGTCTTGAACTAACATAAGAGTTAGTATTAAAAGTAGAATCAACATCAGTCTCGATATTGGATTTAGAGTCCTTTGAGTCAGAATCAGATTTCAAAATAGAATAAATTTGTGGCTATTAAAACATTGATTATGCATGCCTTGCAGACTATTTTAAATACATTTGTGATCCTCCTATGGTTTTTGAGGATGATTATTTCAACATTGACACAAGTTCTCCTAGTATCTTCTATAAGGATTGTGTTGCCTCATCCCATTCCATTACCACCAACTAACATAGTCATATTATTGACATTCCATCTCCCACAAGTGTTGATTGGGACTGATAGAATCACACCTTGTTGAAATGCATTCATGAAAACATAATAGTTGAAGAGAAAAGAGGCCAAGACCATAGAAGAAGAACACTCTCCTAGTGAAACCTTTTTAGAGGTGCTAGGTGGTAATCAAAGATTAAACTTAGCATCTTTTAGTGAAACCTTTTTAGAGGCATTAGAAGATAATCAAAGTTAAAAGTCAATATTCTTTAGTGAAACCTTCTTAAAGGCACTATGGGATAATCAAGACAACTTCATTGGTATAAACCTCTTCAAGGCTCCAATAGCTAAGCACAAAGGTGATTTAATGCTTAATGAAGACAAAATCAAAGATGAAATCAAAATAAATTCCTATCTATAACCTAATTATATGGTAGCTACTCTCTAGCCCAAATAACAAAAAAATATGGTGGTCCTATTGAGAGAATATTCAAAAGTATTTAGCCTTGTCACATCCAAAGTTATGTCAAATCCACAATCAACAAAACTATGTGTGACTGAAAACCTTGATCTTCATTTGTTTCCTAACTATTACACATTCCATTATCTTCCACCATTTCATTTCCCAATCAAACCTATCATCCAAAATTTATCCCTTTTCACCATCCCTAACTACACTTTCCTTTGTAAAGGCTACAAAGATACCTTGTCTTGATGCTTGAAGGAATCAAAATCAATGACCAATAAAGATCACAACAACATAAATTGAATCCAAATTTATAGCCAATTATTGACATAACAACTATTTAGATGAGGTGTGGGATAACAATTAACATGATTGACTATTCTAGTTATATCAATTGTTGATCAGGATGTGCATCTCGCTACCAATAATAATAACATAATAATTTACCCCACCTAGGATAAAACACATCCAATCTAATAACCAATCATCATCCAAACACAAACATGTACCATACCATTTGATTTACCATTCCTTTTTCCATTTTCACATACCCAACCAATCACCTTACCACTTGGGAGCAACCCTCTCAACATTCTTCTTTATCATCCTGCCATTTTACCAACCTATCATTATCTTATCACTTAACCATTATAACATCCCATTCTATCAACCTAACATGTTTTGATCCAGTTTATTTTAGTTCATTTGACCTTGGTTCATCTATTGGTTTCATGTTTTCAACATGAAGAATCATATCAATTTTAGCTATTATTTCAATAATTTTAGATAGAGATAGTGTTTGGAATAACAAGATAGAATTTTTGGTAGTTCCATCCTTCATTTCTTGTTCCCTTATCATATTTCTTTATGTGATCCTGATTATATCTACCTACATGGGTAAATCAATGTTCACTGGTCTTGTTATTGATTATAACTACCTATGGAAAAATTAGTATCATGGAATCATGTCGTTATATCCTAATTATAACCACGTATGGGAAAACTAGGGGCAAATTTTTTTTATTGTGCCTTGACCATACCAACTAGCCATTTCCTATGTAGAACTATGCCATCATACCAACTGTGCCTATTTTGTATGAAGTGGTTCCTACACTAGTCAGATTTCTCTATTGTTAGGTGGAAATACTATGACTTAGGGCCATTTTGGGACTATGTAGGTCATTTTTGATTCATGTTGAGGTCATCTCATTCCCTCTTTACCATCATTGTCTTGCCATTTTTCAAGTATCCTTTCAAGTTTTCCATGTTATTATCATTTTATGATTTTAGACCATTTCATATCTCATAATTCCCAATTAGGTTGAGATGCTTTAAAAATTCCAAAAACATTCATAAAAATTTAAAATCCAAAAATACCCTACTAGGGAATATTCATTTTAGGATGTTTTCTATTACTTTCATTTTCAGGCTTTTTGTTTATTTATTTGTTTGTTTGTTCACTTGCCTATTTTTTTGATTTTAGCTCTATTGCCTCAACTCAGTTTATATGCATTCATTAGGTGATTCCTTGTGAATTATTCTTGAGCCCATCCATATTCATATGCCAACATTATCATCATGGTTTTTGTCATTAGTGCATTATTTTCAATTGAGTATTGGATCCTGGGAGTCAGTCCTTATGCATATTTAATCAAAGTCCTCATGGTGTTCTATCATTATGCCTACCATTACATGCTATATAAAAAATTAGATTTAAGAAGGTCTACAAGCAATGGAGCTATATAAATTCCTCTTTGGTACCTTGGCAAATCCTTCCACCCATCTTGATCAAATCAATCCATTGACCATTATATTTTTATCATTATTAATAAGGATGAGAATCTCCTCATTGGGAGGTATAACTAAATCTTTTCCATTGATTAATCTCATTCTTATATCCATCTCTTTCATCACTTTGAATTTCCATATGACTGGTTATTTGTGGCTTCTTTAGTCATTATACCATCACATCTATGTTTACACCCACTCATATTTAATTTGTGTAACAAGTTCTATATTTGAGTTATGCTTACTAATCCACCCTAACTAGGGCATAACCATATAAAACATCATCTTTAGCCAATATAGGTCCTTTTATTGATTATAACCACCTATGGGAAAATAATTATTTTGACTTTTATTCCTAATTATAACCACCTTTGGGAAAATTAGTGCCTTAACAATTCAATGCATGCAAGTTTTTTCTCATTTGCACTAATCTCACCCATGGGTTAATTTCACCTTTCTTATTTTTGAGGGACCATCCATCGATAAATGTGATGGCCACTCCTTTGAAGGGCATCATCATAGGCTTCCCAAAACATTGTTGGGAGATTTTTCTTCAATCATCATCTTATTTTTGGCATACAGGCCTTTTCTCATTATTTTAGAAGAAATTATTGTCCCTATATATCGAAACACCTTCCCAAATAGGGGTAAACTTTAGACACCTAAAAGTGACCACCAATGACCTCCAATCAAGATTCAAACCAATTTCTATCAAATATGACAATTTGGCCTAAAAACACTAAAACATGCTTAATGATTTGAATTTTTCATATAAAAGTGCTGATTTTAGCCAAGATATCCTTGAATGGGGTAATGCATTTTATGATATAGCTAACTTTGATCAGATCATTTAGAGTCAAAATGACATTTTCGCACCTAGGTGCTCTAGATTGCTCCTTTCTACCAAATTTCTTGCATGAGACATGTGCCCTTGTTATTTTATGTTGGTAACATCCTAAATGGGATAATATATCTAACACATCTAAAAAAAAAATCCTATTCCAATCCAGCTAAATTTTGAGCCAATAATATGTCATTTTGACCAATTTGATTAATTTGAGCACTAATTCCAAGATTTGCACCAAAATTGATAGATCATGTTTAAGACTAATTAATTTGAATCAAGAGATTAAGTTAATTTTTCATGAAAGTTGTTGAATATTTCATTAATAGAAATTGGCTTCTAATATTTGCATCAAGTGAGGTCATTTATGGGGTGGCATCCACAAGCCTTAATTGAAACAAATATCTGATTAAGCCCTCCCATGCCTCTTTAATGCCTCTCTATCCCAAATATTTATGAGGGAATTTATTTATTTTAGCCTCCAAAATTAAATGGATTCTTTGACACACATCTTCATCTTAAGATGGATAATTTAGGTTCATTCTGATCGAATGAGAAAATTTATAAATAGAAGGCCTCACATTCATAATTTTAATATCTCTCAAGCCAAAGTTACCATGCCCAAATAGCTTTAAACCATATCTTATTGTATTTTTATTATTCCCAAATATTATTCCAAACCATTCCAAACCAAGCAAATGGTGCCAAGAAGAGGTGGAGAATAGCCAAAACTCCATTGTCAAAGACATTTGAAACACAAGATGAGCAAGCCACTCTATGAATCATTTTCAAGCTCCAAATAAGTTGAAGGAATGTTTCTTTCATGTTTTAGTTATATTCATATGCATGTTTGTTAATAAGCTCCCTTAGTGTGTAGGCCTAGATATGTCATGTTTTTTAGTGTGTTCTTTTCATTTTGATTTCATTGTGAAACTAACACTTGATCTAACCCCCTCTCTTGAGTCAAATTCCTATATCACACTTCCTACACCAAGTGTGAATATTGGTAAGTAACTCTCTAAATTATTAGGTAAATCATGGATAACTCTAGGGATATTTATGGTAGAACCAGTAAGCTAAGCCATAGGGCATCCATGGGTAAGGATTAATTTGGGGTAGAAGAGAAGATGAGTTGGTGAGGGTAATAATTGGTCTGGGCCTACCTTTACTAGTTTGTGTTCTTCTATGGATTTGTAATGGTGAAATTATCTATCCCTCTCATATAGATTGGGAACTATTCACTTGCATAATAAGCTCTAGTATGTTATAAAACATAATAGTTTAAAAGTTACCAAACAAAAAATTTCAATATGAAAGCTATCCTTCTAGCATTAGTTGTTGTTCACCCCAAAATCCTACTCTAAGAACACTTATGAGATCAAGTGCTTCAACATAAAATTGGGGGATAATATGTGACTTTCATCTTCCTTTTTAGGATTGATAACTAAATCAATCCAAGGCAAAATTATAGGCATGTGGCTCCATGATGCATCCTATTATGAATAACTTCTAAGAGAGGTGACTACTACCATCAAAATATCAATACCTTTATTGAATAAAATTCATGTTTGATAACTTGGCTTTGTTCTAAAATGCTATTATGTTTCTATTTCACCAATTTCTAAATAAAGGGAAGGGCATTTTAGTTCCAAAATAAACATGAAAAGAGAGGGAAAGGTAAGATAGTAAAGTATATTTTTGGTTGAGAAGATGCTAATGCCATAAGAAATTATCATGCCAAGTGATAGTTATACCATTGTGTACCTAGTTCAGTAATTGCACAAACATTTAGCCACTTAGTGGGTAAATATATAAGGACACAAACTTGAATGCCTAATTCATAAATTATTCACTAAATATAAACATACCAAAATTTTTGTAGTAGATTACACACAAGAATTTCAAATTACCTTATAATTGTGAGGACATAAAATAAAGAGTGTTTTGAAGCAAATGAAAAGAACTTACAAGAAAAATAGATTAGCATAAGCACAAACTAATTAATAAATTCATTAAATGATAAAACATAACATTAATTACTTAGCATAAGCATATACTCTAAAACATAAACTATGGAAAACATTCCCAAGTAAGAAGATGAAGTGAAAACAAGAAAAATTATTTTACTATAATTTTGATAGATTTTATTTACACAAGTGTTAACCTTTTTTACATCATAGATCAATATATATAAAGACCAATTTAGATCATGAAGTTCACTCCAATTCATCCCATTATTGGGGTGGTTACAAATATTCAATATGACATGTCCATTTGGAAGGGATCCCACCTAAACACATCATGATCATGACTAAGATCATGCCTTAGTAAAATTAGATTTAATTTTGGAAACAAAATGTTGTTGGGATCTCTTTGGGATGGCTAAATGACCATACTTTAGGTAGTTAATTGGTATTCATCTTAAAGACTATATTCTTGTCCTTAGTGGTCTTTTCTTGATCCTAATGTGTATGACATGCCCATGATCCACTATTTATTCATGATTTGCATTTAATTCACCCCTTTTTGATCACTACTGAGATCATGCTTTGATCAATGCCTTTGGCTGAATTCATATTTAATCTTATCATTTTATTATTTTTTGTGTACCTTCTCAAAATTGAATTCTATCATTTATATATTGAGGTATATGGGTCTTTACATCTAATTTTCCCCTTTAATTAATTTCATAGATCAAATATACAACAAGACAACACTTACAATTGATTTTTCTTAGATATGATGACCAATTTGATGAGTAAATGAGCACCAATTTCCTAGCCCACCATTGCTCTACTGATTTGGCATCCTGACTAGGTCCATGGGGATCCATTATTCTCCTTTTGTAACTTTGCCTTATGTTCTTACATTATTCTATTTTCAATGTTTTTTTATCTCCTTTCTTGATTTAGGATTTTCTATGTTTTCATATCTTCATAGGGAGATGCCACTTAGTATTCCCCTACTCTTCTTTATGCTCTTCATGAATTTTTCATGTTTTTGTCTACCAGTGATCTCAAAATTAATGTGATCATGCTATGTGGCATGATCATATATATATATATATATATATATATATATATATATATATATATATATATATATATATATATATATATTTCTATAGTTAAGCTCCTTGTAATGACCATGCTTTTCACCTAATTGGGTCCCATGAGCCGTCGATCTAAGATATTAAACGCTCTGTGATGTTCTAGGTTTTCCTAGCTCTTTACTATGTTAATTGAGTCCTAAAATTATTACAAGTGGCATTATTATGAAGCTTATAAGTTTAGGACCACTAATAATGAATCCATCAAAGATCAAATTCTATGAGCTATTAATCTGGGAGATCAACGGTTGGAAACCTTCAATCCTTTTATTACATTTTGTTGTCTTCCAAATCTTGAGCTTTCATGATGATGTCATACATTACAATCTCAAGGATCTAGGGCTAAGGGGTTTAGTGTGTTTCACTGATGGATTATAAGTCCTATGTTTCATGATCACACCATATGGTGTGATCTTAGGGCTTTAGGGATTTAAAGGCTTTTCAAACTATTTGATGTTTTCAGTCCACTGATCAATTGAGATAGTGCCACATGGTAAATATTAGGGCTTTAAAAAGGGAATAATTTCCTCGAGTCAGGCCTTGGGGTTGCTTCATTATGATTGGACCTTCCATTGGTAATTTACCTCTATGATGTCACCACATGGCATCATCTTAGGCTTTTAGGATTTGGGGCCTCTTTGATAGGCTATCTTTCCTCCATCGATAATTAGCCTCTATGGACCATCAATCTAAGAGATATAATGATTCATGATTCTTTAGGGGCTTATGACATTTTGTTATTTCTTAATTGAATATTTACCATGGGGAATAATTTAAACCTACACATTTCAATGGAAATTGTTAAGTATAAAACCAAAAATAGCTAAGGCATAAAGCCTTGAATGGGAAATTAATATGAGAAAGGTAAAGTAAGATTTTGAATTTTAGACATGTCATTCACATGATTGAGCTTGTGCCACATGACATATTCTAATTAGTGATATGTGGCATGCTATGATTAGATTAGGACTTAGGTTCGATGGTTTGTTTACAATTAGACACATTTATGCTCATGACACTTCTTGACATCATCAGGATCCATGTGGTGATCCCTCATTTAATTAATCTATGTTCTATGTCTCATGAGATGATGCCACATGGATTATCCTAATTACTTAGGTTTATTCTTGACCAAACAAAATCATGCCACATAGCATGGTTATGAGGTTTGTGGTCCTCTTATACTCATTTCTCCCCTCTAGGTCTTAAACTTATGCGATAAGTCAATCTAAGAGATTTGATAGTTCATGGGCCTTTAAGAGGTTAGGGATCTCTATGGTATTGATCTAAGTCTTGAGCTCATGAGATGATGTGACGTGGCATCATCTCAAACCTTTAAACCTTAGAGATACTTCAAGATTGCTACCTACTAAAAATTAACTTGGATTATATGATTATGAAACTTGTCACAATAATAGATAATATATAAGCCAAAAGACTTAGAAATTTTATTAAATGTTGAAAATAGTTGATCACTTAGATAAATGTCAACTATCTAATGGGAGATCAGATGGATCAGAGGGATTCTACACAACATTTCCGATGGACTTAGTCAATTCTTTGAGACTCTGGACTTCATTATTGAATGTGATCTTGATAGGTGGAATTTTTGCATTAGATCTTGGCTCAGAAGGGTTGAACCTAAAAAAAGATAAGGCAAATCTCCAAGCAACTGATTAATAAGTTAGTCAAGAAATCAAAATTGAATTCACATGAATAAAAAATGACTTTACACATAGATGAATGCATATTTTTATTATAACAAGGCATTTTTATAGATTAAACATATACTATGGACCATATACATATAGATGAAATGATTTTAAACATAGATTTAAGTAAGACCAAAGGCAATTTTCACATGAGTTAAACCATTTAGAAGCATAATTAGCATGATTATTTCATGATATATGCCAAAGTTTAGGGCATACATCATCAACTACTCAATCAAACATATACTTTAACCAAGGTAAAGACTAAATCAATCTGAAAATCCATAATCAATGATTTAAAAGCATAAGTTATTCACACGAGTTTCAAATGAATTAGGAGTAATTATAGGTTATTTTTAACATTTTAGACCAAGGGTCTTAGTTAAATCACAAATAATAACAAAAGGGATAGATTTGATGAAGCATTATTTTGATTTTTAACCTCAAATAAGCATAGAATGCATATACACAAAATATCATACCAATGAAATATCCAACTACTTAAATGATGTCTTTAGTGAACTCAATGAGCAAATAGACAAAACATCTATTTAAACCTGAAAACACATGAGCAACTAAGCAAGAATAGAGGAATGAAGAAATTATGTTGAATCAATAAGGTCCTCATCTAAATAAATAATGGTGGGTTGTGTTGGCCATAATAGTTCAAACTAGTGCTCCTTCTCCCTTAGATTTTATTAACATTGTTACTTCTTTAATTGATGTTGATAGGTCTAATATAAACCTAAATTCTAATTCTAACATAGTTGTTTTTGTAATCCTCTTTTGAGCATTGATTGATGATTAATTTATGACTGGACCTTATCATTTTTATATATATTTTGATCTTTCAAGTTTGATTCCTCTAGAGATGTTGGATATGCTTATATGACTAGTTCCAACTAATTATGATCATATGGAGGCTTAATCTAATATAAGAAATTTTTATTCTACTTTACATTCTAATATAATCATGATGTTGATGATTTGGAAAATGTGATTACTAATATACTATCTTATGTCCTTCTCCATAGGTTGGTTTTGGCACCATGCCCATAAATTTGGGAGGACAATTCATTTGGTGAGTTTCACAAGGTCTTTGGTTATTTATCTTAGGAGTGTAGAGCTTATAACATATGGTCAACTAAAAATTATAATATTAGGCACTCTTGTTATTTACATAGGACTAGTACACATTTCTTGACCAATTATCAATCTCTTTAATAATATCTATATGTACTTTATCTTTAGGTAGTTAATTTTCCTCTCTTAGTTGAACATGCTACCTATAAATATTAAACATGATTATATCCCAGAAATGGGGAGGTTAATTGTCTTTGACAGAGATGTATACACATTATATGGATAAGTTTAGAGTTATTTATAGAATTTTCAATCATTTTTTGAGGCCCCAAGCTCAAAATACTTAGCAACATTCACAAGGCTGACATAAGACGAAGGTGAAACCTCCCTTATGACTAGAACTAACTCTTAGACTATAATAACTATGTCCCATTCCTTCTTAAGTGGAACCTTATCTACCTCATTTATAATATTCTTATTAGGAGGCTCTATGTTCTCCTCCCTCTAACACACCTACTTTTTCTTCCAAGTTCATCCACAAGATAGTCTTTATATGACACAATAGAAGAGACGATGGTTCAAGTTAGATATCAGTTATAATGAGACTTGAAAAATGTTATTTATGATGTGTGTAGAGATATTTTATGTCATTTATGAACATATATTTCATTATTTAATATTATTTACTTAAATTTAATCATAGGCAATGATTTTTTGCTTTTAATTTTACTAATGATTATATCAAGTGGATGCTCATATGTAGAAGGATGAGCATGAACAATATATTCATAATGTAATTTATAATTATCCTTTTTATTTGTTGCTTCATGCTTTGGATAAATGTTATTTTTACATTTGGAGCCTATAATTGTCATTTTCTTATGGATTATCCTCTTATATAGGTGTGCCAATATCAATAATCTATTCATAAATGAGATCTTAAATCTTATGTTTGAGATTTAAACATTTGTTTGTGGAATATCCAATACATTAATGGTAGTCATAATATGAATAGTTATAAAATATTTTATATTTTGGTCCAGACCTGTCCACTTCCATTGGTGAAGGGAGAGTGATGATATTTCACTCAAGTATATTTTGTAACAATACATGAGGAGCTGATGGTAATTTTGAAAATTTCCTCCTTGGTCGAGGTTGTAATATAACATTAACTATACTCTTAGATTCAATCTTAATTTTATTGGGTTTGATATTATGATTTGGCTTTCTTTAAAAATTTAAATTTGAAGTATAAGGATCATTTGAAGTGTAGTTTAATTTTTTTAAAGTAAGAAATATGAATTCACACTCTTTGATTGTATGGCACAACTCATCAAAATATTTGAACTTATCAAACATAATTGACTCTTGAAGTGGATATATAAAACTTTGAGTGAAAATATATTGGATATCATTATCAACCAATTTATTTGTCATTTTTGATAGCATGGTCTTGTATCTTATAATATATTTATTGATTGTTTCATTAGATCCTTGTTTTAGCTTTATAATTTAATTATATGATAGATTTTCACCAATCTTGATAGAGAAGTGTCTTATAAAATAATTTTACAAATTATTGAAATCCTATACTGATTGGAGAGGAATATCATAAAACCATATAAGAGCATATTATTTGAGGTTTTTGGGAAATGTTAGGGTTAGTAGGATCAACCATAGTTTTTCATCTAAATAACTAAACAAGGAAATAAAATGTGAAGCATTGAAACAAGGAATATAATGGAGGACATTAATATTTAATAAGACATTACACGAGTTTAATGTGGGAAAAACTATACATGTAAAAAACCCATAGAATAAATTAGCATCTTCCATTAATGATTAGAAAAACATACATTGACCTAGTTTCATAGGGAACCAACAATACATAACCTGGAAAGCATCTATTCTCACTCCTTGTTAACAATACTCCTTCATATTCTTTAGATTATTGGAGTGTACTTCATAGTATTATCATAATAATGCCCGTTTTCATATTGAATGATTTCAATATATAGAATGTGATTGGGTATAAATGTAAAGGGTTACATCTTTTCACCTTTACAACTAATTTATTTAGTTGTTTATTTATATATGTTTATATATGAGTTTGTACATTAAATATGAAATTTAGGATATATGCTTGTTTTTTTATTTGGGTTCACAATATGGGTGTCCCCACAAATATTATATGATCCAACACTCCCCCTTAATGTTTAATGGGGATACATGATAATATTACCTTTTTATAAAATGAATTACAATCTCTAAATCATTGAGGATGATTTAGGCTAGTACATAAAGGAAATTATTTAAAAGATAATATCCCTAAGTTTATCATGGATATATTCTTATATAATAATTTTTTATCCTTTCATAATACAATGAATCTCCATTACATAGCGCTTTTCTAGGTTGTTTTGTAAACTCACATAGGGTGATGTTTACACAAAATCACACATGACGATTTTAATAGTGGATAAAGTATAACGAATAAAGGCACAACAAGGTCATTTAGGAGGTGTAATTGTGATGAAACCTCCCCCCAATGGTATCTCTAAAAGGCCTTAACATTGATATGAATTTGAATTTTTTTGCAGTGTCACAAATAAGTGTTGTACCTATATTGAAGCTCATATAGATTTACAAAAAGATTATTATCCATATTTATTATTTATACTCTAATTTTTTAGATGAGATATAAACAATAGATTTATATTTTCTACTCCAAGTGATAGTTCCTGTAACAAACTTAAACTAAAAAAATACCCAAAAGTAGATTTATATCTATGTTATCACCAACATGATTAACATCACAATAACCAAATAATTTAGCATTATCTATGGATGAATAATCAATACCATAATTACTAATACCTTTGATATAAATTAGTATTATTTTTCAATTTTCTAATGATTCAAATATGGATCTTGCATGAATCTTGAAGTAACACTTACAACATAAGAAATATTTGGTCTAGTAATACTTAAATTATACTTCCAAATAATTCCCTATAATGTAGGATTTGTTTAATGATGATTGTTAAAGGGTAGATTTTGTTGCTTACCACATAAGAAACCTTCACAAGTTTCATGATAAGGTGTGATTTTAGGTAATCCCACTAAAATTTTATTTTCTAGTCATATCATAAAGACTCTTAAAGTTAAACTTACAAAGTATTTCATGCCATAGTTTTCTAACACAATCTATAAATGACTATATAATACATTAGGTATTAAGGAAATGACATTAGTTATGACTCCTTAATATTGTATTTAGGAATTAAGCATAAAAAATTAATTATTATTATAAAGTTTTAATTCAGACTCTAATTTACAATCATAGCCATAAATAAAGGCATAATAAGCATGTGGATGAGGTGTAACATTTATCTAATGTCCCTCTACGTATCATGTAGTAAAATTGAAAATTTCACTAAATGTTGAGGTATGAAGACGTTGGGGAATTTATGGAAGAAAATATCCCATTGGCTTTACCAACATTCCCATCTTTTTTACATATCAGGCAACCCAATTCTAAAAATAAATTTGTCTTCTAAATTTCCTAAGGTGATCAGTCCCAAGGAGCACCTCAACGTGCTCCATTATTTTATTAATTAGATCATAAATAAATAAAAAATAAATATAGTGACTTAATCATACTATAGTCGATTATGGATTTTGGAGGTGGGGTAGATCATTCAAGGAGAAGTTAGTTCTCCTTGAATAATACAACTCAACTCTTACAACATTATTGGGGTGCATCATTCAAGGAGAACTCGGTTGTTATTGAATAATCAACACAAATATTAACACATCATCTTAATACTTAGATAACATAGTCCTACTTAGGAATATTTCCATATAGTTTTCAACTAGGAGTTTACATGTGGACTATTTTTAATATTGTAAATGACTTATACTTTTATTATGTCTTGAGAAGAATATCATTGAATTTGGAATGTTTAGGTAGAATATGTTACAAAATGTAATGTCTCTATCTTACATGTATTTATAAGGGTGAATAGACTAGAGAGTGAAACTAAGAGCTCATAAGGTGCAAGGGGATCAAAAATAGTAAACCTTGCATAGTACCTTGAAGTTTCTATGTTAGATGAGGTGGAAGTATTTGTGAATATAACAATGCCCTAGGTATTTTTACAAGAATTATATGTTAGATATCATTTAATTTATTAGGAAAGGACACCTGAATGATATATAATTGTAATCATGGTTATTTTTGACCCATGATTCAAATAAAATGTTCTTAATATTGACCAAAATCTATCATAATATTTTTAAGAGATCTTGTAATTCAATGCAAAAAATAAATAAAAGGAACCATTTTAATGATTCAAATGATTAGTGAAGGGTTATCTCAAAAATAGCTCTTCTCCAGAAATATCCAATTTATGGAAGATGTGCAATCTGAATTCTTCTCCCATAGAGGTAACTTCCTTAGTTAGGAAAACCTTTATAACTATATATAAAATGGTAAAGACTAGAGATAGGTGTTTAGATTTTTAACATACAACTAGTCATGTATGTGATTTTAGAATTCAACTGTCAGTTCTCTAAATGGTAAAGATAAACTATAGCCCACTTTTAGAGTAATAACTTACAAGTATATTTGACCAAACCTATCATGTCATCTTCCTCAAAAATCAAGTTTCTATTGGGTGATGTTTATCATAATAAGGCATGTAAAGATGATATTCCTAAAAAATGAAATCTCCTTTATGTCTAATAAGCATGATATGTGTTTATTAACTAGTGAACCAATCTCCAGCAGTGAGTATCAACCACTATTTTCTCTTTTTTGAAAAACATCTTTATATAAAGATGAAATTATTATTATTATTATTATTATTATTATTATTATTATTATTATTATTATTATTATTATTATTATTATTATTATTATTATTATTATTATTATTATTATTATTATTATTATTATTATCCATGCATGACCAAATGTGGTCAATGGAACTATATAAAGGTCAAAATGAAAATTAAATAACAAAGAGTACCTAATGGATTTACAATGGACATATAAATTATGTAGTAAAATATTAAAAGACAAAGAAAAACTAGTTAAAAAACCATAAAAGCAAAGAAAAATATATCTTGTCTTCCCTCCCAAGTAGAGAGCCAATATTCATGAAGCCTTAAGAATAATAAAAACGTCGATGATATGTATAATGTATATAATGTACCCTCTAGGTTTCTAGCATTCAAAGCTGAGATCAAACTAGTAATGAGTGTTGAATCTCTAATTGGTAGTCTTTGTTATCAAACAAATCTCATAATATTGAACTACTCTATAGCTCACACTATCCTTGAGTTGAAGTAGTATGATGTTTACCCAATCAATATATGTATAATAAACATATATCCATGAGGAATTAACCTAATGGAAATATGATTTTATAGAAAAAGATATGTTGTTTGCATGAAACACCCTAATTTCATGATGAAATCATGGAACCTATTTTTGCCATAGAGTTCAGTCTTTTGTTTTGGAGGAGCTTGATGACTCTTACTTGTTCCAGTCTCCATATTTTTTAGAGGCCCTTAAGAATTTTCAGTCATAGTGTCATGCTTTATTATTTTTACCCAGTATGAAACACAAATTTTCATCATATACACTTGGTTTCAAAGATTTTGTATTTGAGACTTCATCAATCTAATTATCTGAGTTTGTTTAAATCTAATAAGTCTTAGACTATTTTGAGTAATGTTTTGGACTACATTAAAATTTCCCCTTTTAGACCATTTGTCTTAAATTTATATAAATTATCTAGCGAGGTACTAGGGTTTACTACATTCTCTTCTTTGGAATTTTTTGTTCATTATGTGTATTATTTCATTTAGATAGCTAAGTCTTTGCATGGTTTTATTCTTTGACTTGGTTGCCTCACCTAAAAATAAACTAAATTGGTTGTAATTCTAAGCAAATAGGACTCTTATTTATTCCAAATCTATATCCCTTTGATCCATTTGCTTCTTATCAATTTGAAATAACTAAGTATTTATGTGGTTTTATGCTTTTACGTAGTCACTTTCTAGATAATGGGTCAAATTTAACTTTGAGCTAGACAAAATGGTTATTTTTATTCATAGAATTGATCCCATTTTATCTTTATTTTCAATTTTTCCATAGCTATTTTCATTTGAATTTGAAACATAATGGATATATACATTTCTTTTACGCCTCAGATAATTGATAGTCTACCACTTATTGCATTATTATTCCCCCATAATCATCTAGGACTTAGTCTATTTTTGGTGATCTATGAGCACCTAGGTGAATGTGGTGGAGACACTTGTCATGATCCTACATCCTAAATTCATTGAGATGATTTGATTAGTGGGCCTCTCCCCCAAGCTAATGGGTGAGTGATATCATGCCACATGGTGAGATCTCCCTTCTATATGGCCCCAGGGTGGTTGGTACACTTTGGGCTTATAACAAAGCCTCCAAATAAGTGGAATAAAACCACATGGTTTGATCATGTCTCCTTGCATCCCTAGGATGGTCTATAAAAACCAAACATTTTTAAGTCCCCAAATAAAAGAGTAGAGGACATTTGTCAATATCCTATGACCCCCACATCAGTGAGCACATAGTTAAATGTAGCTAAGCTCTCAGATGCCCAAGATGATGCCACATGGTGAAATTTCATCTCACTAAAGCAAATAAAAAACTAGTCTAGTTGGATACCTAAGATAAGCCTCAGATGAGTGAGAATATAACATGTGGCATGATCATGAAAACTAGGGGCATGGGATATCCTTGTCAATATTGATTGAGCTTAAATTTGATGGTCATCTATCCTGTCAAAACTTGAAAATGGACTTGGATATCTACTAATTTTAAAATTATTTTTGGGTTTCATTGTGTCTTTTCCTTAATCACATTGGTCTATTACTTATCCATTTTAGATTGATTGGATAAATGTTTATCATTTTTCATTTTTCAAACCTAGTCACTTTAAGAGATTCTAGACCAAATTGGTATTATGTTTGGGCATTAGGGGTGTTTTATTCATTGTATGTGTTTTACCATTACCCTATTTTGAGTTAATGGACCATGTGTTTACATGGATTTCCCCTTTGACTCAGTTAATTTGTTTATGAGTGAAATTAATTAGTTTTTGAGCTTAACATTTGGGAAAATTTAATCACTTAAGTGGGTCCATTTTTATGTTTCTTCATCTAAGATTGGCTAATTGTTTATATTATTTCATTTTAAATTAGTCACTTTGGGAAATTTTAGGCTAAATTGGCTATTGGTATAATGAAGGGGATTTTCTTATTTACTAAATTTGTTTACCTTTTGCTTGCCTTTTTTGGATTTTATAGCTTCTTTCATTTGAAAGTTTATAAGTTCTATGGATATTTTATCTTCTTATAGCCCCGTAAATGACCATAGAACTACCACTTGTTGAATATTAAATCCCATATAGGGTCTTGAGGCTTATTCTATTTCTATAGGTCTATCATCCCCTCAGTGAATGAGATGGTTATGCATGCCATGATCCCACTTCCTTACTCCATCAGGGCACTTTGGTCTTCAAGCTCAAGTTTTTAGGTCCTCAAATACATGATATGATTCCATGTGGTGAAATATCATGTCTCTAAAACCTTAAGATAGTTAGTGCACTTTAGACTAACAAGTGATGGCCTCAAGTAAGTATGATGTTACCATGTGGCATGATTTAATATGTTCATGTCCCTAGGTGGTCTGTCTACATTAAAAACACTACCAACCTCTTAGATTCCTAAGATGTTACCACTTCTCATGATCTTGGGGCCTATACTATAGTTAATACCTCTTAGATTTTGAGTCAGGGCTCACAACCTCCTAAGTGAGTGAGATCATGCCACATGGTGAGATCTCATTAGATCTCAATTATAGGACACTCAACATATGTTAAATCCCTAATTGAGCCCCTAATGACCATGGAGATGACATGTGGTATGACCATGCCAATTGGAGAACACATTGACATCTTAATCAACATTATATGAGCCTAAATTTGATGGTCACCCAACCCATCAAAATCATTAGACCTAAAAATAGACTTGAATCCTTACAATTTATTGAATTATTTTCAAGGTTTCTTTTATGTAGTTACCTTAGAAATTTTGTCCCTTTTGTTCCATTTCAAGTTATTTGACTAACTAATATATTGTTTTATCCTTTGGAAATTGGTCATTTTATATTCAATTAAACTAAATTAGTTAAAGGTTTGATTAAGATAGGTGGATTTATTTGCTAAATTTGATCAAGACTAGTCCATTTCTACTTTGGTTTGGATTAAAATGGTTAACATTTTTAATATTTAATCTCTAGACTTAGTTATTTTTTTTGTATAATAGACTAATTTAGAATTTTGGCTGAAAGGGGCCTTTATTTTAGCCTTTACTTAGCCATTTATACTTGAAATTTTAAATTCTAATGGCTACCTTTTTCTTCATAGGTCCTTAGGTCCCTAGATGAGTGAGATGGGGCCACATGTTTAGATCTAGTTTACCAACTCCCTAGGGTAGCCTGTGTGTCTTTAAGGCTCTAGCTAGGCTCTAGATGGGAGAGATATTAATGAGTGTCATGATATTGTCTCATTAGGCCCATTCAAGGTGAGTAGTGTAGTTTGACCCCATTACACATTAGATAGATGGGAAGTTATTGTATAACATTATTTTACCAAAAATACTTCATGTTGGCATACTTACCAATAAAGCATTAACTTAAATTTGATGGTTGTTTCACCTGTCAAAACCATCAACACCAAAATCAATTTCATTAGATCTCCAGATGAATGAAAATTTTCTAGCTATCAAAATTACACTCCACTGAGACCCTAAGATAGTCTATACTCATACATAAATTTGAAAATCCTTTAGGGAAATGGGATGATTCCATGTGTAAATATGTCATTTACCCATGCCCATAAGATGGTCATAATACTTTAGGTAGGCAATAGAGCCTTAGATGCCAAATATGAGGCCAATGTTAAGATCTTAGGACACCAAAGTAGTTAGAACATATAAAACATCATGCCAAGACGTGAAATACCCTAGGTGAGTGTGACTATGACACTTTTCAAAGTCTCATATCACTAGATCTAAAGAAAATTGAAAGGACTCAGGACCCTTAACTAAGATATAGAATGGCAAGAGGCTACCACGTAGTATAGTATTGAAATTCCAAAAGACAAGCTAGATTTTATACATAATAGGGATATACCACATGGAAAAACCTTCCCAAGGTAGATACATAGGTTTCCATGACATGAATTTAGGCTTACTTTTAATGTTCATCTTACCTGCTGAAACTATCAATAGTAGATAATTGGATTGTAAGTCCAATTGAATCTTTGTAATAGGAGTAATGGTTTGTTTCCTAGAAATAAAGGGATCATGGAATATATAAACCAAGGTATTTAGGTCGTGTCTTAGACCAAATAATGGCATGTGTATTAGGGATCAAGAGTGGACCATCAAATACAAATTCTACCTTAGTAAGGTATTGTCTTTGACTGTGTAAAATGTGGCCAATTGACAATCCTGAGAGGGATCCCAAAAAAATTTCATTGCTTGGAATTTAATCCAAGTTCAATCAACATATTCCTTAGCACTTGGATTATAGTTAGAATGGAACCTAAATTGGTCTCAGGTGAACCCATCTCATTGTGTTATCATAACCACCCATTTGTGGGTTGAGCTTAGGGACCCATTGGACAAAGTGTCTATTTAATACCAATTCTTAATTGTAAGAAGGGATAGTTTATTTAAATTTAGAAGCTAGAATAAAGGGACCAAACCACTTTTTTCATTTTTTGCTTTTCTTTCTTAGTTTTTTCCTATGAGCCATGTTGTTTTGAGACATTTATGCATTTCTAACTAAGAGGAATGAATCCTAGACATTGTTTTAGATTAAGGTAAAAACAGGTTTTGAAGGGGCCCCGAAACCCTTTACAAATCAAAAAATAAAGCAATAAAAACTGCCTGGATAGGCAAACCCACTGAACAACAGTAGAAAAACTAGGTTTTACATGGACCTGAAACCCCCAAGATAAACCAGACAAAGCTCCCCAGGTTTTTCAAAAAACCTGAAACCTAAACAAAAAAACCAGGCACTACGACCTGAAACAGGAACCCAAGTTTTACAAGGACCTGTAACCTTAAAAAAAACACGCAATAATAGATCTACACATTTTATAACTGCATTAACATGAGGAGGGGTATATGGGAGCCGTATTAACGTCTGCCTTCAGACCCCATCCCCAACCAGACAAACCCCAGAACCAACACCGCCATCGCTCCAGATGTCCATCCGATCGTCAGCCCATTCTCCCCCTCTGCAAAACACAGAGGCAACACCACCTTGGCAATCCAAATTTCATCAAAAGATGTCTTGAAGCACTTCTTCATGAGCTACGAATCCTAGACATTGTTATTTTCATGAAATATATTTAAATTGAAAGGCTATGAGGTTAATTTTCATGATTTGTGCATTCATATGGTAATTATGTTCCTTTTCATTTATATTCAAAGTTTTTATTATACCTTAGCACCATATTTATTTATGGTTGTGTGAATATTGGTTAGATAGAAGAGTGGTTTTATGGGATTTATCTAATCGAATGAACTAGATTTGTCTGCATTATAATATAAGATCATTTTTCTTTCACCATATCCTTCATATTTTTATCTTTATTTATTATTGATTAGTTTAGATTTATAATATCTCATTTTTAATTGGTACTTACAAGTTTCATCTAGATTTCATATTCCCGCTTGTATTTTTTTTAAAGTATTATTGAATCTAGTATGTTAAAGGTAAGTATTATTTATTAAGGAATTCATTGATATATATGTATGAGATGAGACTTTCCTAGTCTGAGTTTATTTTATAAGTATTAGAGTGCATATTAAATAGACCCCTTGTATGGAATAACATGCATTAGCTAGTTGAGGAATATAATATGCCATGACCTAGTAGATAAAGACCTTGTGGAAGTTGTTACCAAGCCTACTTCCTTCCAGGAGAGGTGGAATGGGGGATCCTCACTGATTTAACCTTATATATTTTTACCTACATGTTTTTATGTGATAAAATTCACATCAACAATATCTACTCTCATGATCAGCTAGAAAACTCTATTTTCCATACCTTGTGCCCTGCTTGAGAATGTGTACAATACAATTTATTTTCATTATTACAAGAAAAATAATTAATTTAATTTTTAAAAAAACTATTTGATAGTAGGTAAATCTCAAATAAATCATAAAAATTGAATTAAAAAACAAGTAATTTATTTCCTCTAACCACTACTTGGATAAAAGAAAGAATAACATCTAAGGATAAAGTGTTAGCATAAAGACTTGAGTATGTATAATGAAGGTAATGTGGATATTATAGATAAAATTGCAAAAAATTTAGGTGAAATATAATGTAATTTTCTATTATGTAAGGTGAAAAAAAATATAAGGTGAATAACCAATGTTATAACCTCGATAGCATCTTTCTAACCTATGCTAAATGGAGACGATTCTAAGTAATATTTTTCATCCAAAAATTTCATCAAATAATTCTCATGATTGTTATAAAAGATTATATGTTTTGCATATGTTTATTCAACATAGTGGGTAAGTGAATATATTTAAATTTATGATAGAAGATTCTATGGTAAGCCTAACAGATATATTGTAGCTAAATCAAATGAAAGAGCATTCCAAGATGTTAAATGTCATTGAGGCATTTTTTCAAATAACTCATGTGAACAATTATTGAGTGTGATGTTGTCTCATATAAATATAAATGACATACACAAATTATATGGTTTTTAAAATCCTTAGACTTTCTAGAATTTCAATATATATAAGTAAATCCAAGATCTACACTCATTGATAAATTCTCTCCTATCCATTTAAACCCAAAAGGCTTGGTTTTGTTTGAAAATTTATACATGCAACATAAAAGATTGAGATATTAAAAAATGGACTTAGTTATTTGAGTGATTTCATATACTAAACTAGCAAATAGGGTTTTCACACTTAGGTGCTATAAGTTTAGTTGGTGCTCACAATCCCCAAATTACCTGGCAGGATCTATAAAAAAAGATGTTCATCATGCATGAGGTTTGGTCAATCCAAAAAAACCTAGAAAATTCTAATGAAGTTTTATAAAATAGACTAAATTATAATAAAATACAACATTCACATCTACATGGAAGTGGTAAAAGGTACTCAAATTTCCTAAGGTACCCAAAAAAATTAAAATACATCAAAAACAAAACAATGCAAACGTTAATATAGATTTGAAATAGTGGTAAGTTGAAAAACATAATATCCATGTGTCCATTGAGAAGTGATGGAAGATTCCATGTGTGTATTCAGAACCTGAAACATCTAAAATTTTATTAGCCACTCGAAAAAATTTCCACATTGATGGTTAGCTTGAAGCTATTTTCATTAAATGTTTGATTAACTTGATCATTATTATTAGTTTTGGTTTAAATTCAACATGCTATAATTCATTAAAAAAATCTTGTTGCATCCTTTAAATTCCCACATTTTGCTTAAATATATGTAATTTTCTCAAATAGTGCATTTCATATGATTTAACACTTCCCATAAATTTATTTTATACATTTTATAATATGTTTGATGTACCTTCTCATGCGATGTTTCAAATTACTCATTTTAGCAAAGGCTAGGTGGATTCTTGTAAAGGCTATATAATTGTATCTACAACTTTGAATTACATTTTCATTAGTATCAAAATCCATTTCAACAAACCCATCATGCACACATCTACAAGAGAAACCTCTTATAACTTTGGTCAATAAGAAGGCACTTGAATTGCACATTTTATCAAACACTTTTCATGAATCATTCACGAGACCAAACGTAACATACTTGTGGACAAGTTTAGCACCTAACGAATTATGCAAGTGAATCCTTACAAAATTTAAGACATATGAAGGGGTTTTTACTATAGAGTCTAAATTTAGTTGGGTACAACTGTATGACTATGATCTCCATATTCTCAAATTAGACATTTAATCAAACACTTGGAATGCATCCTCCACATTCCCAACCTATCAAATTATTTAGACAAAAACCATTAGCTTTGATACCATATTAAGGTTAGTATGATCAACCACAATTTATCATCGAAATAACTTAACAAGGAAAGAAAATGTGCAACCTTGAAATAATGAATCAAATGAATTGAAAAAATAAGCAACAACATATGACACAAGTTTAACTCGGGAAAAATTATATAGGTAAAAAAAACCCAAAAAATAAATCAAAATAATCCATTAATGATCAAAGGAACATAAAATCACTTGGTTTCATAGGGAACCAACCATACATAACCTATAAATAATCTCTTTTCACTCCTTCTCAATAGTAATGCTTCATATTATTCACAATATAATAATTTACTTCACTTGATTATCATAATAATGTACATTTTCATATTAAATGATTTCAATATATAGAAGCTAATTGGTTGTTACTGTAAATGGTTATACCTCTTCAATTTTACAACTAATTTACTTAGTTGTTTATTTTGATATGTTTATATATAAATTTATATATTTAATATAAACTTTAGGAGATATGCTTGTTTTTTATTTGGATTCACAATAGGTGTGTTCCCACAAACGTTATATGTTCCAACAAGAAAGAGCTTTGTCAAAAATTTATCATTATCTACATAGAGTAAAGAAGTTATATGGAATGCACACAAAGGTTGTGATGAGACCATAAAATGGCTCATTATATCCAAGTAATTATCTCATTCCCAAACTAAAATTTGTCATTTAAAGTGGATTTAGATGTGCATAATTTATTCCATTATTAATTCAAAGTAGAAAATGAGTATTTTTACCTTAGTTATTCCATGTAAGTTATTATTAATTGTGTAAACCACTTTGTTCTAACATTTTCTTGGGAAAGACACCAATTTTGTAAGTAAAATTCATAAGAATGTACTACAATTTAAGATAGTGTTTTTTTGGTAGTAGAAGACTCATAAGGGCTAGTCCAGACTAGCTCTGAAGATTACCAGTCTAACTTCAAGGATACCTAGACTGGTTCCAAAGAATTCTAAAAATCTTGGAAAAAAACCCTTTAGAATTGTATATTGATGTAAGACATGCATGCTTGATAAGAAACAATATAGTATATTATTGGAAATAATTTTAGCAACTATATATAAACCTTCCAAAAATAGTAGAATCTTTTTTAGCCATGATATTTATAGTATCTAGTATATGTACTAATATGATACTAGAATGAAGGTTATATGCTATAAAATAAAAAGGAATTTATATGTGATAACATAAATGGAATCATGAGTGAAACATAATTCAATAATTTCCACCAATTTTCCTTAAAACATGGAATTGATGTTGTTATGATATTGTTTTGGAATAAGTAATAACCTAGTTAGATTTGATATTATTAGGTTGTTATTTAGTTTGAATCAGCTTTTGTAAAAATATGGTAATATATAAACACATCCTTTTTTAGTAGAGAGATAAAATATTAAGGATTTAATAATTTGATCATCACTATTTTCAGTAATGTAAGAATGTTTAAGATGTAATAAGAGATTGATTTCATGTTTTTTCAAATCTAATAGTGTTCTAATCCTATTCTAAGAGAGAGTAAGGGCCCATTCAACTGAATAATCATGATATATTTTTGTATTTATATATTTATTTCATATTATTGTTTGTCTTAAAGTTTATCATCCATTCTCTTATGTAAAGTATTGTGTTATGTGTTTCACTTGTAGGACTGTGTGTTAATGTCTCTATTTCAAGCAAGTTTACTTTTAACATTTACATTGAAAATAATTTCCCATTCTATCAATTATATTAGTTATGTGTTTCTATTCCATTTAATTTAAATTTTTTCAAATAAATTAAAGGTGTGTTTACTTTAATGCAATTTCAATTCCATAAAGTGTGTTTCCCTTACACATACTTTCAATTCAATGTGTTTTCTTTCACAAGTTATATATTATATTTAAATTTAATAAAGTGTAGTATAAATTTATAAGTAAATGATCCAAAATACAACCCAAATAGATAATTGAGATTAACCATTTAACATACCCTATTACTAATTGTCATTTAACACTGCCTGGATTAACATGACATATTCATCTAAATGAAGAGGATACAATGACCCTCATCATTTTTGGCACCATATCTAAGGATTTTCTTGGTGTTATTAGGGTATAAAATATTAAACTAACTATTGATTTATAAATACTTTAAAAAATCACAAAAAATTATGAATATACAAAGATATTCAAGGTGAAAATATATTCTTAGGAACCCCTAACAAAGCACATGTACTACTAGGTCACAAGAAGAAAGTGTATTATAATACATTATAGGAAAATAAATTCAAACTATTGAGGAGGAACTATTGTTAGCCTCATTTTAACTTTGGGAACATTCTGTAGAGGAAGGTGCATCCTTCCAAAAGAAGCAATCTAGGCTAAAAAAATATTGTAAATCAAAGTACTAAATCTCAATCAAGTAGCCTTCTAGCCACATCTGATGATTCAATAACTCCTAAGATAATCATTTAAAATATATATTGGTAATAAAAGGGAGATAACATTGAAAACATAGTAAATTCATAAAATAAAGATGAAGTAGGTAGATCTCAACCAACATGGATAACTTTTACCTCTCTTATTATCCTAGATCCAGATGAAAATGCTCTAATGAAAAACACATACCCATCTATATTACATAATTTCAAGGTAATGTAAACATAATATACTAACCAATTTTTTAAATTAAATGTGTTATATTAGACCTATGATTACAATTATGATAATCAAAAATTAAAAAAAATTCCTTTAGCACTCAAGGATTCAACTATGAGGTGGTTTATAGGATTACAACTAGAATACATTTAGACATGGAATGAAATAGAGAATGGATTTTTGGAAAAATATTAGGATTATTATAGGGTATGATATAGAAAATAATAATTATTCTGTATAAAATAAAAATAATATGAAAACATAAAAGACTATCTTGACCATTTTCTTTTTGTCCTTAGAAGGTGTGGATATGAATTAAATGAGGAACTAATAAAAAAAATATTGAAGGGATTTGATGATGATGCTCATGAATCCTTGAACCTAATGGGAAGAGAATATATAAATAAATTTGGTCTCAATTTCATTGCTAAATTATGTAGGATATACTCAAAAAATGGGTTGTATTAGGAATTGAAAATAGGGAAAAGAAGAAATGGTGTAGGATAGATCATGGAAGAGTTTTAAAATCTAAAAACATACATTTTGGTTCAATTAAATACCACATTATATGGATTTGAATAAAAATATAATACCACTAATAAACATTTATCTATGTATTATCCAAAATGTAGGTTGAAATATGTCCTGGGAGACTATCCTCTTGATAGGACACATATATTTGGTATTTATGAAAATACCCATGAAACACATTTTTATTCTCTTTCCTATCCTAAAAAATAAATTTAAATATATTACCCAAGTAAAATAAGAACTTAATTATATACAAAGATAAAGGAATAATTTCTCTTATAATAAAACCCAAATCACTTTATTCCAATAGATCTTACTAATCCATAGATGATGCCATGGGATGGAACGACACCTTAAGAAACATGGGAACCACAAAATTGGTCTCCATAAGAATGGACATCACAAAAACTATGGGTAGCACAACAAACCATCAACCATTAATTCCACAAATAAATCAATAATGGGTACCTCAGTAAACATTCAATCAACAAAGAGGTTTCTACCCAAACATGTGTTGATGCATACTCCTACTAACTAACCCTAAAAAAATGAACAAGTAAATCAACCTAATTTACCTACATAGTTGATATAAAAACCTAAAAATATACAAGTAACCACTATCTATGAAACATAACAAGAAGGAACTATAGGAGTAAATACCATAGATTATAGAAATGTTTAGTTACATTTAGGGAAAATATTGACTAATCCTTCTGCACTCACCAAAATAGAAATACCTAATGAAATTGAAATTTTAAGCCTTTCCAATGAATAAATCAAGGAAAAAGAGAACATTTAGGAAAAATAAAAACATCAAGAAACTACTTCTCCTTCACCAATTCCATGTATAAAAAGACTTAAAGAAATAATAATAAAAGTGAATCTAACTTAGTCTAAGAATTAAGAAAATTTAGCATAGAGATACGAATATGATAGGTCATTAGAGACATCCATAATCTTAATAAAATCATCATAGGTTTGTGTGTCAAAAATCTAGGGAAAAGAAGGAAGTATACAAAAACCATACAAGTAGATGGTAAGTTTGTTGACCTCTTAGCAAGGAAGTTACTTATACCAAAATATAAATACCCTAGAAGTACAATCATAATCATAAATATAGGAAAGAATGAAATACCTAATGTATTAGTGGACTTAGGAGTTGTTGTCAATGTCATGATATCATAAACATTGAAATCAATTTTCCCTAACTAGGGTACAACCTACTATTATAATTCTATAGATGAATGACCAATATATTGCCAAAATAGAAAGGGTTATATAAAATGTCTTAGTAATGGTAGAGTCTTGGGAATATCTTGTAAATTTTATGTTACTCTATCCAAAGAGTCAATATTTGGGTTATCCACTGATCCTAGAAAGGTTGTGGTTAGCCAAAGTGATAACACTTATAGATTATAGGTTTGGAGATATGATAATATCTAATGGATTTAAAGAAAAAAATATCTCTATAAATCCACCTGTAAAACCAATTCCATGTTCCTTAGATCACTTATGGGTAGATAAACTAGATAAAAATGGCAATAGTCTTAATTATTTGGTAATGGTAGTATTATAAACCATAAAATGAGCTAGAATAAGATTTTAAAAGTTTTATGGGAGAATTATATCTAGCTTTGAATACACTCAATATAGCTCTAGAGATACTAGTATAACTCTAGAGACGCTCAGTCTAGCTCTAAAGATACCCAGTCTCGTTTTGAAAATTCCTAGTCTCGATATGGAGATTACCAAATTAGATCCAAAAATTATGAAAACATATGTAAATTTTTATCAAAAAATCTTTTAGGACACTCATTAGGAAATATGTGATCACACCCCTCTTTAGTATAGTGTTTTTAGCTAGGCATAAAATAGTCAAGAATCTTTTCTTTCAACTTTTTGGTGCCCATTAACAAGTGTGATTTCTAAAGGAGAGCCCTTATTCAAAGACATAACCACCATCCATATGTTGGAACCTCATACTTATCCCTTGATATATATCATGGTTGAATTTAAAAAAGTTAATTTAATCTATCCAAGGACAAAACAAATTGAAACATAGCTAGGCAAAATGCTAAACATAAATAATTGGTTAACCGATGAACCAAAGACCAAGGTATTTGATGTACTAAAAATTCACACTAAACATATTACTATGGAATGTAGTTACATGTAAGGAATACATAAAATTTCATGAATGCATCAAATATACACTAAAAACATCAAACCAATTAGAAAACCTCAAAGAAAGATAAATCCAACACTAAGAGACATGATCAAAATTGAAATAGAAAAACTATTGCAAGTGGGATTTATATATCCTATATGAGATAGTCACTAGGTATCACCACTAGTAATAGTCCCTAAAAAAATGGAAAATGGATAATTTGTATATATTATAGGTAAATTAACAAATCCACTATGAAAGAATATTTTCTCTTTCCCTTCATAGACTAGGTATTATATAATCTAGCTAGAAAAACATATTTTTCATTCTTGGATGGATTCAATGGGTATAATAAAATAAGAGTAACTCTTGAAGACAAGGATAAAACCAATTTCACATGTCCTTGGGGGAAATTTTCATACAAAGTTTTACCCTTTATCTTATGTAATGCGCCAACCAATTTTTAGAGAGTAGTCCTTGCTATTTTTTCTAATCTTACTAATGAGTGTGTTGAGGTATACATGGATGATTTTACAATACATGGTGACTCTTTTTATGAATCATTAACCATTATAGATATTTTTTAATAGGTGAAAACAAAATTATTTATCCTTAAGTCATGAAAAGTGTTTGATGATGGTAGATCAAATAATTATCTTAGGTTATCATATCTCATCCCAAGGAACACAAGTTGACCCTAAAAATATTGAAGTCATTTCATAGTTGCTTGCACCCAAAAATCCAATAGATATCAAGATTTTTCTAGGTCATGAAAGATATAATAGGCATTTTATTGAGGATTTTAGTAATATCATTTCACATATGTTTTCCTTTCTCATCAAGGATAGTGAATTTGTATGGATTGAAAAATATCAATAGGATTTTGAGACAATAAAATAAAAGTTAATTTTTTCTTTAGTATTCAAAGGTCCCAATTGGAAGCAACCATTTCACATACACATAAATTATTTTAATAATTTTATGGGGGTAGTTCTTAGGCATAAATATGAATAAGGTAAGATTTATGCTATTTATTACATTAGTAAGAATTTAAATCCTACTAAAAGGAACTATAAAACTACTTAAAAAGAGTTCATTGTTGTCATTTATGCTATGAAAAAAGTTCATCACTACATCATTAGATACAAAATATTCATTTGTACATATCATTAAACCATAATACATCTAATGAAAAAATAAATGGTACAAGGTAGGATCATTATATGATTACTAATATTATAAAAAATTGATATAAAAATCATTGATAAACTAAAAAAAGCTAATGTAGTTTTTGACTTCTTATCAAGATTAAATGTTTTAGGAGAAGATGAGCTAGTTGAGGATAATTTTTGAGATGAAAAATTGTTCAAATTTTCAACTGAATCGCTTTGGCTACAGGAAATTTCCATTGTGATTTCACACCTAAACAAAAGAAATGTTTAATAAAAAATAGTTTTAACTATAAATGGTTTAATGGTGTATTATTAATATGTGGACCAAATTTAGTACTTGGTAGGTGTGTACGAGAATATGAGATATATGATATCTCAAGAGATTTCTATGATAAGCTAGGAGTAGGTCATTATTTAGTTAAAAGTAATGTTCACAAGATCCTTGGGGATGGATACTATTGGTATTCCATTCACAAGAATGAGAAAAATTATGTTTGGCAATGTGATCCTTGATAAAGGATGGGGAAATATACACTATTTAATGAATTGACTCTCCATCATCAAGAGGTTTTATGGTCTATTAAGAAATTAGGGTTATATTTCACTAGTCCCATTGATCAACCATCTCAAAGAAATGAGTACATCTGAGTATGTACTAATTATGTTACCAAATAAGTATAATTTGAGGCCTTATCATTTTATCATGAAGAAAAGGTTGATGATTTCTTGTATTATAGGACCTTGAAATGTTTTGGAGCACCAAGAGTAATATTTTTATATTAAGGCCCTCAATTTGCATCTAATATGAGAATTAAAAACAAGTATCATATCACCCATAAAAAGTAATCACCTTAACATCCTCAATATAATGGTCAAGTTGATGTCACCAATAGAGAATTAAAAACATCTTGACCAATATATTATGCATCAACAAAAAAGATTGGGAAAATAAGTTACTTGAAGCATTTTGGGCCTACAACATAACATGGAAGTCTACCACATGATTTTATCCATATGAACTAGTAAATGGCAAGAAGTCATTACTTTTAATTGAGTTTGAGTTGTAGACATTAAGAATAGTAATGGAGGTAGATTTTACCTAAAAGAAACATTAAAAAAAATATTCAATTAAATTAACTAGATGAGATGAGACTTGAGGAATTATATTAAATAAATCCTCCTCAATATAAAAGGAATCCATGCCATTGTTAAGAGTAGATATAGCCATGAGGTAACAAGTAGAGGAAATAAAATTCCTCAAGAAAAAATCAAAAGGTAAGGAAGAATCTATTTTTTTTTTATAATAGGAGTTAGAAGAAATGAAAAACCATGATGCACTTGTACACATGGAAATTGACATGCCAACCTTGTACACTTGACTTCCCAAGGTTTGGTTGAGATAACCAATGAGACATGATTGAGATGAGTAGGTTTATGGATTAAGTGGATTAGGTAGAGGCACTAGAATGAGGTTTATCATCAAATTATGTTAGTGACAATACCAAAAGATCTTGGTTTTACAACATATCCCAATGAGAGTGGATAACTAATGGGAAATAAAACTCTAAAGTTATTCTATGTTAGTAAGGATGATGTATCAGAGTTCCTAGTTGACTCTAAGAATGATAAATTAGGTGCAGTTATCTTGGATGACTCTAAGGATATGATTAAATATTTAATTAAATAGAATAAATTTTATACACAAAGTGAATGAAAATATGATGAAGCTAGTCCTAATGAGAAAGAATAGTTATGGGGATATATACTTGAAGATCATTGTATTTTTGACCTCGCATATGAATGGGTACAATGGTAGGATTCACCTGTAGATGCTCTTAATTGTCAATGATGTTGAGTTGGTTAATGATGAGATGAGTATTGGGAACGGAATGAAAAATCTCATTTCTAAGTTCAAGTTTGATGTTTCATTAAATGTTACTAAGAGGAATAAGAGATCTAACCTTAAGAAAGATATCAACTCTAATAAGGAATGGAAATTTTGGAAGTGTCATGAGATGTGAAAAGGTAATAATGTAATTGATTGATTAAGTGTATATCTTGTCTGATAAATAGTAGGAAAGAGGTAATTGTTATTCTAGATGTTTAGAAACAAGGTTTAGACTTGTACTCATCTTGAAAAGGCTTTGGTGGTTGTATTTTTGGATGTTTTTGATAATGTTTTGTAAATAAATAAAATTATTCTAATTATTGAGAATAAAAATAATTTGAAATAATTAAAGAAAAAGATGAAATTAAGTGCTATTGTTTTTGTCCTTTTCAAAGATAATTTGATTCATGAAAAACTAGAATTAAATTTTATAATAAAGATGCAAGTGTTGATTTTACCCTTTTCTAAGTTGATGCAAAATTTTATGTATATGCAAGTTAAATGGATTTTTTTTGTCTTTTTCAAATTAAGGGAATGAAACTATTATGCAATAAAACATTCAAACAAAATCATATACAAACCCTTGAGATTTAAATGATTGTTAAACTAAATTATCTATTATAAAATTAATGAAAAATAAAATTTATGATTTTTTGATTTGGGACAACATTTTATTATTATATAAATGAATAAAATTAGGCCCAAAGTGTAAGTTTTTATTTTGACTAGGTTGTCTAGGATTTTTTAGGGGTGTGTGTTTATTTGTGTGTGCTTATTCTAAAATTAAAAGTGGATTGTTTTATGTGGATTTAATTAATGATTGAATTAAATTACTATACCTTAAGTTTTTATGTAATACACATTATTTTAAATTATTTTATGTGCAAGTAAAACTGAAATAACTAACCTACTTTTTTGTATAAAAGAGAGCGAGGAGAAAATTTTATTTTCAATTTATTTGATGTTTTTAATATAAATTATAATATAATAAAAATTAATATAATATAATATATTATAATAAATAGAGTAGAATTGAAAGTGAAAACCCCCACCCTGATCAATGTTGATGACTAAGAGAAGGAAAAACATTATTGTATTGAGTATACTATCCTCAAGTATGCCAAATCCTTATTTTTTCACTCATGACCTTTATAAATATCAAAAAAGAGGATGATAAGAAAATAAAGTGTGAGGGACACATTATTGGAAAATAAAGTGGCTGACCAATGGTTAGATTGATCCAAAAAGGCAAAGAACTAGTTTCTGATTCACAAATTGTCCTCTTCAAACTTGTGTAGAATAAATAAATATGGTTATAAAATGAAACAAAGACTCTTCCAAAATTCAAATAATGTAGGATAGGGATTTTTAAGACGTAAAATATTCAATATATAATGAAAATATTAGATCCATAAACTTAAGGAATAATGTATACTTATAAGGGAAGACAAAGGTTGCATGTAATAATTTAACTAGAACTAGACCCAATTTTAGAAAGGATAAGAGAGATAAGATTTCATAAAAATAAAGTTGGGGATAGTTACATAGGATAAAAACATGAGAAAATAAGAAGTAACAATGATAAAAAGCATGAAAAATGCATAAAAATTTAAGTCTTAGATGATAAACTTAAAAACATGAAAATAATGATGAAACCATCACCTTATGCAAGTGGCAAAGATGAAACTACCATAATTAAATACAAAATTTCCATGGTCAAATTTGAAACTACCATTGTGTATTATGAAAATGATGCATATGGAAATTTTTTATCATGGGATTTGTAGATAATATTGTGTGATTATGTAACACCTTACTATTGTGCACTTGGAAAACTTAGAGCTTGGTTGTTCCTCTTAGTTATAGACTCTCCTTGCTTATGTAATCAACACATCTACTATATATTGTGCCCCTTGGTCTATCTCTTAGTTTGACCAGTATTATATTGATGACATAAACATTATATCTTGCCTATAATGCTTAAAATGTATTTATCTCACACCTCTACAAGTTTTGATCTTATACCTATTTTGATACTCCCTAGACACTAATGCCAAGGGAAAATAATAGAGTCAACATTAATATCTTATCCCAATGCAAGTGTCTAGTGCTCTAAAGTCATATAATTTTCAAATAAAATGTATCCTAATGGTTGGCCTAATTGATTTAATAAAAGTTATTAGTCCAAAGGGATTGATATAAATACAAGATCAATCCTCATTTATTCTTTATCTAGCATTCAAACCAAAGATCACTCAAAGATAATTCAATTGAGCAAAGCTTCCCTATTTATTCATGTTTATAAAATAGTCATAAGGACTACACATATACATGTCTAAAGTACTAAGTGAGAAATCTAAGAGTTTGAATTTACAATCTACAAGCTAGGTGACTGTTGTATTTAATTTACACACATTACACGATTCACACAAAAGACAATACATATGAGATACCTACATTAGTCTAAGGTCCTCTTCATAGTTTTGGCTATATAGGTAGCATCCTTTGATAGTGGGGTTATTGGGGTTAACTTGACACCATGTGCCCACTAACCCATTTTCACTAGGTCACATCAAAGATGGAAAGCTAGGGTTTTACCATTTCATAAGGATAAATAGTCCATGGCATATATATGAATGCACCAAAGTTAAGGTGAATCCAAACCCATAACCATCCAAGTGGTCACATCCTATTTCACTAGATATTTCATACATGACACTACTATTGGAATCAAATAGTAGCATCAACATAATCATCCAGGGCTAACATTAATATCCAAATAGCTAGAGGCACCATATTTAAAATTATATTAGCATCAAAACAAGCTAATTATTTATCTTCTTTGTCATTTATATATCTATCCTACTTGTACTTTCCATATTTATACTATCTCAACGTAATAAATTTAGTTTATGATTACATATGAGTTTATCATTTAATTAGCTTACTATAGATCTGATTATCACCCTTGTGCCATTTCATTTATATATTATTAACATTAATCTTAAAGTGAAAACATAAAGCATATTTCATTTTAAGGTTAAACTTTTGGTGAAACTGATCATTGAACATCAAACCCTAGGTCACTTAGGGTTTTTTTGTTACTGAACCATAAATTGCTTTAAATTATGAGATCATGTTTCCCATGGATAATTATGTTAATTATTTCATGGTAAAATACCTTATAGTGGATCTTACTTGTTATATCTCATGCCTAATTAACATATTCCGATCTATAAGGGATGCAAATCCTATTTTCCCACATACTACTTAATATAATGTTTACAATGAGATTTTGCTTATCACTAAAAGATGCCAAAGGGAGTGCATGGAGTAACCTTATTACATAAGATATTTTTTTCCCAAATCCTAATACATTATGTCCCAAAATTTGTTATTAAACTTGCTGCATAGTTCCTCACATTACAAGGATGTTCTTTTAGATGCCTTATGTATGACCTTACTCCCTTGTAATGTCAATCCACCACATGTGGCCTTTATATTAAACATCATAAAATGGAATAAACATAATATATACTTTGTAAAGGAGGATTTGCCTCCCAAAAACCTTATAAATAACTATTTTCCACTCTATATCCAGTTATGTGTTTGCAACAAAATGGTAAAACAAGTTCTTATGGACAATGGTTCTAGACTCAACGTTTGCAACATATCATTTCTCTCTATCATAGGGATTGGACCATAAAATTTAGATCCATATAATATGAGTATCAAAGTATTCTATAATATGTCATGTCAAGTATTAAGATAGATAACATTAAATATTACAGTAGGCCCTAATACATTATCCACTTTGTGACAAGTTGTATCAAATGATTTTAACTATACAATTATTTTAGGATAACCTTGGATACATGAGATGTATGTGGTTCCATCCACATTAAATTTATGTTTAACATTTAGTCACCATGGTTTCATTTATACATGCCCAATGGATACTAATCCATTCAAACATTGTGCAAAAGTTCAACCACCCATCCAACATGTACCATTAGCATACAAATCTGATTTTGGTTATTAATATTTACTCAAATATGGGTACAAGGGATAATGGTTAGGAAAAAATGATCAAGGAATAACACAACCCATTTGTCCTATAAATAATACAAACTAGCAAGGGTAGGGGTATTCAAACAAAGATACTAAACACAAACATATCCCTTGAAGTACATTTTGTTTCCTAAAGGCCAAAATAGAATTTATTAATATCTCCAAAACCAAACTCCAAGTGTTAAAACATCATTTAATTTATGATGTTTATCCCCTAAAATTCTAACAATGTATGATTTTTCCAATGATGAATAACTATTAGAGTACTTAGGGGCATATGGGGATCTCCCTTCCTTATATCATAATAATAGGTTTCCTCATGCCACCTCTAGTTATGCTTAATTTTGTGAGAATGATAATATAAATATACAACATGATACATAAAATACTATTACTACCACACCATTCATCATAGAGAAATATACTTTGTTAAATGAAGAAATGGTCAAATATAAATTTGGAATAGACAAGGACCCTAAACCAATTCTCTTAACTACAATGATGTAGGAAGATGAAGGAAAAAATTATCGATAGGTCCTTCATGATTTTATTGAACTATTTGATTGGGTTTATTGAGATATGTGTGGGATCAATCCATCATTGGAAATGCATAATATACTATTATACCCAAATGTAAAGTCAGTAAAATAAAAAATATGAAAAATGCGTCCTAAAATGACATTATTGGTAAAAGATGAAATTTAAAAAAATTTAAGCACTGTATTTATAAGATCCATCACACATTATGACTAGGTGTCCAACATTATCCCTATTAAAAAACTAAATGGTGACATTTTATGTTGCATAGATTACCATGATTTAAACAAGGCTTATCCTAAAGATGACTTCCCTTTACCTAATATCAACATGATTATGGATTCCACAATTGGATATGATAAATTTTCATTTATGGATGGTTTATTAGGATATAACCAAATAAAAATTAACCCTGCATATCAATAAAAGGCCACATTTATTGTAAACATCCAATTCCCATCACTATTGTGCTAAAATTGTCAATCTTACTCAAACTTCTAAGACAATGCACAATTTGGGCCAAAATCATTAAAGTGAGTTAAAAGGTTAAATATTTTCATACACAAGAGCCAATTTAGGCTAATGTATCACTTAATGGGGAAATTCATTTTATGTGATTATTAGCTTTTCTCAAATCATTTTGAGTCAAAATGACAAAAACACAAGTTGACACTTTGGACCACTAAATTCTTATAATTTAAAAGTACATGACACATACATGTGTTATTTTGAATCCAAAATGATCTAATTTAGGTATTGGTTTATTTGTAACTAACACTTTATTCTAATTATACTCCAATTAAATTATGACTTAGTAAATTGACATTTTGACCAGTTTGATTAAGTGAGCAACTAGCTTTCAAAGAATTTTAGAAAATTTTGTTAACCTCACTTTAGAAAATTAATCCAAATCAAGGGCTTAAGTGAAAATTCCATGGAAGATATTAAATATATATTAATTATAAATTCATTTATAATATCTACATCATTAGGTGACATCATCAATATGGTGGTATTAATAATCCATAAATGGAACAAATATCTAGTTTAAACCCTCCCATGCCTCATTAATGCCCCTTTATTCCAAATATTAATGGGGATATTTATGGATTGAGCCTCAAAATTTGAATTGATTCATGGACACACATATTGATCTCAAGATGGATGGTCATGGTTGATTTTGATCATTTCCAAAAATCTATAAATACAAGGGTCTTCACTCATCCTTTCAAACTATTTTTGTGTAATGTTAGTATGTTAAATTTGTAATAGGATAGCTTCAAATATTGAAACACATTTGATTAATAGCATGATGCTAGTTCATTGGTGCATTGAGAGATGATGGAGGAGCAAGCCACTCATCATTGACAAAGACTTGAAGCACCAAATCAGGGGAGAATCATGTTTTTGAGCCACACTTGGAGGAGGGATGCTCTTGGGAAGGTTTGATATTATATTAATTCTTTCAATAGCTCTTAGTTTTTCATTTAAAAAACCCCATGAGGGAGTTAGCTTAGTGAGTTATGTTATTTATGCTTATTTAGGTTTTACTTGACTAATGCATGATCTAACTCACTTTGGATTCCTACTCTACATCTTGGCATACTTGATGGGACTATGATCCTATAAAAGAAAGGAGATTGATTTGTAACTCTTAGATCTCCTAATGAATGATTAAACGTTTCTAAAAATCATTTTTTATATTCATTTTTTATGTGTTTTTGTTATTTTTAATGACATAAAATTTACATAGTGACCGATGTTGATTTAATCTAACTAAAGTTGATCCTATCCTAACCTCCATTGGTCCCTATGTGAAGGGAAGTACATGGTAGAGGACATGGTTTTTAAGTTTTTCTTGAAAGTATCTAACTTTTAATCTATATTTTAGAACTTGTATACTCTCTGTTTGACCTTTGTTTTGAAAAATCTAGAGACCTTTTAGGTTTTTATACTTGTTTTAATAACCATATTTTTCATGAAAATCATTGTGTTTTTCCTACATTTTTATAGGCAACCAATGCCAATTCTAGTTGACCAGCATCAACCTTACTTAAATTGACTGACATTAGTTTCTTATAAACAACATCAGCCTTTACATGAATCGATGTCAGTCTTTGTGTCAAGAAAAGAGAGCAATTTTTTAACTCTTATTTTCTCATTTATATTTGGGATTAAACATAGACATAAACCCTCTAAAAATTTCAGGTCACAAGCTAGAAAAGGGCACAATTTTGAAAGTGTTTAAGTCTTGAATTTCTCATTTAGTGATTAAAAGGAATTTAGATGTTTTATGCTTAGTTGTTGTGAAAGTTTCTTTAAAAAAAAAATTCAACTAAGGCCAAGGGGCCAGATTTCATAAACACTTAACTTTGGTGTAGTCAAATAAACACTCACACTTAGATTACAAACTCTTAAGAGTGTTTTGTTTTATGCAATATCTTACAAAATTATTTGTTTTTCATAAAATTATTGATGCATCTATGCTCTCCCCCTATCCCCTTTAGGGAACTCAGGTGACCAAAAGTGATCTTTTTTTGCCTTACTGATTTTAGTACAAAAAACATGAAAAGAATGTCATCAAGGCCCTCCCCAAATATGTATGAATTGGGTGATCCAAATGCAACATTAAATTTTTTTTATGTAGTCATCTATTTTAATGCAACTTGGCTTGTGATTTGGAGTTCATAGCCTCCTCATGGGTTCTTTAGGGACACATTGACCTAGGAATTCATCTTCTAGAATAATTTCAACCCCACTCTATAGTGGGCTATAAAAATTGAGGGTTACACATTGGGATGTTTACTTAAGTGGTTAAGTAAACTCTATTAGTGGTACTCCAACTCAGACCATAAGGGAAATTCAAACATCGCATTACACTGAGAAAATAATGGATGTAATGGTTGTGAAAAATAAAATGCCTTTTCACAACAAGTCGATTGATGCATATCCAATTGACATGAGACATATCTAGTGTTAGCCACACTTGGGACCATCTAGATGTATGAAAATCTAGTTTTAGAATAACCCCATTTGCCATGGACATATTGTTGATGAAGGGAGAGTAACCTAAAGTTCCAATTTATTGTACAATATATTTAGATAGGGGTGTAAAAACCCTACTTATTTATGTGATTTTATTTTTGGATTAACACTTAAAATCCTCTCAAGAGCATGTATATAAACAAAATTTAATGGTACGATGCAACTTTGTTAGTTTTAGAACTTTGAACATTATACTTAGTTGTATTTTGTCATTTTATCCTTTACTTGCTTGGTCTTATTGAGTCTAAAAATTGTTTAAAAACCAAAACATGTCACAACCAAACATCTTTGTTATCTATCATTTTATTTTAACAAGGATCTGTTATGTTGATCAAATCAAAACCTCTTTTTTCCTTATTCAAATCATCATTTGAAACATTGTGTTTATTTTTCCTAAACATTTTTATGCTATCCATTTGAGTCTAGACCATTTTTTCAAAAATATTCATGTCCTTAATTTTTAATTCAAATTTGAAATCTCACCTTTCTAAGTTCTAGGTCAAGGTGTTAATTAGTTTTCCATTTGCAATTGGTTTGGTTTAACTTAGGTATAATTTCACATTTGGGTTGAAGGTCATTATATAGACTCGTATCCTTTTTTATCATTATGGACTTAGGTTATCTTTCATTATCTCATGCTCTATGTTTTAAGATCATTCTACACCTTATTACCATTTGGCATCATTATGTTTCTCATTTGGTTTTAGATTTATACTTAGGAGTTCTTCTCATGTGTTTTCACATGTTTAACTTCTTAGTTCATATTGTTATCTTCCTAATCAGAAAGACCCTCTTCTAATTTTCTAGTCACAACTTGTCATAGTTATACCTAGATTTTATGGTATTAATGTATCTTTGACCTAATTTTGTTATGATATTTTGCACTATAAGTTCCAAAGTTATCTACCTTCTTCCAATTTGATGATTTCAACCCACCAAAGATGATTAATTTTGTAAAAAATTATTCTAATTATGTTTTACTACACCACTTATTTTATTATAATCTCTTTTTTCCTTGTCACTTGCTTGAATAAATAAAAATGCACCTTTTTAATTTTTGCAAATTTTTTTCCTAATCTTATCAAATGTAGAGAACAATCTTATAGACATGGTGCAAAGGTATACTTATAGTGGGGTCTCTTATGACTCTAGTTATGAGGAAGAGAATTTTTATCATGTAAAAGATAATTCCATGGTATTTTAAGACATTCCAATGACTATAGGATTGGAAGAAGACTATTTTGAGCATTTTCCATTAGAGGAAAAATATGAATCTCTCCTAAGGTTGATTGAGTCAGGTGCTAGATTGCCATCAAACTTTCCTATGGAATAATTGCATACCTTGGCTAGGGTAGAAGAGAAGCAATGAGAATAATCCCTTTCTCATATTACAAAATCAAACATTTCTTCTTCTAACAAAGGAAAGGAAGCAATCATAGAGTCAACACCCAAGAATCAATATCTTACAACCAAGATCAAGAAAATAAGTTAATAGTATGTAGACCATATTATCATAGACTAGACCAACTCTTTAGATGTCACTTCAATACACAACAACACTTCCAAAGAATAAGATAATGTAGTAGAACAAATTCAACATAATTTACTCAAGAACACATCCACGATAGATCATGGTGTCTCTATTGAAAAAAACAAGACACAAGAGGTTTTGAAAAATTCTACACCAAACACAGAGAATACTTTTTAAAACCACCAAGAGCCTCTTGTTCCTTCACAAAATCAAGGATTGAAACATGTAATACATATAGAATAAATTATTAAAAACACTTTATCAAGTTCTTCTAAACCAACAAATGCTTTATTAAATCGACCATAGACTCTCCAAAATCAATAAAACACTTATAATTCATAGCAATAGATTTTAGGGAATGTTTATCAACCTAAGAATCAACAACCCACCTACTCGACTCAAGGTGTAAAACAAAAAAAAGCTATAGATCTTAGGGTATATATCCCTAAAAAATCAATGTAATAAGGGCACATACCACCGAAATAGAATTATATTCCACCTACCAATGCACCAAACACGTAAGAGTGGAATTCAATGAAAGAAATTGTGTCGAGATTGGAGACAAGAAACTGAGTCAAGAAATGCAAGTTTGACAAGATATGTCCATATCCGTTCGATTTTAATATTAACCAAGTCCCCTTTTTACCTCATTTTTAGGCACCCAAATTTGATAAATACAAAGGGAAGGGTGACCCTTGTGATCATATTTAGTCATTTTTTGTATTGTGCCATGAGGTAGCTTATAGTAATGTTTATTTTATTCACTCCTTTTTGTAAAGTTTAGTGGGACAAGCTTTAGTATGGCTCCTTAATTTACCTAAGGGATTAGTGTCATATTGGAATGACTTATCTAAAAAAATTAACAACCACATCTCTTACAATATTGAACATGAGTTGACTATGGTTGATTTGTGTAAAGACAAACAATGATATGGAGAAAGATTCATAACACATCTAAAATGGTGAATAACATTAGCTAGATGATTTCAACATAATTTTCCAAATAAATAGCTAGCCAATATTTTTTCATAGAATCTAAACCCTAGGGTGACACATAATCTATGACTTGCTTACGTAAACACATTTGAATAAATTATAGACAAAGGTGTGCAAATTGAGAAGGTGTTTATTATTAAAGGCATTTTTAATATTTATTCACAGGGTCAAATGCCAAATTAGACCTAATCACCTATTCAAGATGTTACAATAGATAAAATTAATGGATTTAACAAGAACAAAAACATGGTAGGTAATGGAGTGATTAAATCTATACATTTACAAATGGTGCAGGATTCACCAATTATAAATGTGTAATTAGATCCACCTAATCTACCAAATACTTTATAAAGTGTCCCTTCACAAAGGTTATTCAATAAAAAATATAGAGTCTTTATAAAACTAGGAGACCCTGTTGAGGTTGTGTTTCAAAAACTTATAACAACTAATATGATTATGTGGCCTATACCAAGGCCATTTCTTGAATATCAACCCAAACTCGATTGGTATCAGACAGATGAATTTTGTAACTTCCATCATGTTGTTGGTCATGGTGCTTATCAATGTGTTCAATTGTAACATCTCATTGAATATTTGATTGAAAGTAATGAAGTTGAAATCAAACTTGCCCTACAAAACACTATTTAGGATCTTGGAATCTATAAAGATTCATTTCTTAGGCACAATAAAAATCCACCAATAAATAATCATAACCAAGGACAAAATTATTAGCAACAAAACCAAGGTAAGAATCATAATCAACATGATCACAATACCCATGTTAATAACTTGGGTTACAACAACATGCCTTATGATTATAATAACACCATGGGGCATATTTATGTAAACCACATTACCACCATTACTATAAAATCTCATGAACCATCTCATGCTTCTCAAAGTACTAGACCCTTCATTATAGTATCAACACCCTCCCCTTCAAGTAACACCATATCAAGTATAAGAAATTCAGTTATGCTTCAGTTTTTATGGGATATTATTTCTAGATCCTTATCCTCTAATTATAATGGTTCCTTGTTGACTCAAAATTGTGAAAATATAACTAGATACCCATGATTCACCCTCCAAGTCCCTTTGACTTTATCTTCTAATTATAATGTCTCCTTTCCACCTCTATATTATGTAATAAAAACTAGATGCTCATGAGTTATTCTTTAGGGCCCTTTTCCCTCTTCCAAAACTGGACCCAATGTGAACATTGTGCCTTCAGATCTAAAGTTGAACATTGTACTAGCTAAATCTAAACCTTCTTGTGCAACTGTTGAGAAGCCATATAGTATCTTGAACCAACTAAGTAAAACCCCTATGCAAATTTATATTTTAGATCTTTTAAATATGTATAAAGTCCATAGAACTATTTTAAATGACCTTCTTCAACAATCCATTATTCCCCATGTCATTAACCCTAAAAATTCCAAATGCTTATAGGGAATTTGTCTTCATTTTGATAGGTTACATTCGATCAAAGAGACATGTCCACTCTTGGTCCTAGCCATAACAACCCCTTGTATATTGAGGTCATCATTGAAAACCATAAAATCAAGTGAGTTATTATAGATAATGGTTCAGGGCTGAACATAATGTCCCTCAAGATGGTACAATAATTGGGTTATATGGAAAATTAAATCCATCCAAATATAATTACCATCAATTCATATGACAATTCCAAAAGGGAATCTTTTGGTACTATCTATTTGCCAATCATTGTTGGGTTTGTGTCCTATCATACCTTGCTACATTTTATGGATATTGAGTTGACTTATAGCATAATTATTGGTCATATTTGGATCTATGAATTACATGATATACCATAAAATTTGCATTAGTTCCTCAAGTTCCCCCATTATGGGATTGAAGTCACCATTCCTGCCAATCTATAGCCTTACCAGTATTGGAAACACCTAGAGGCTAAATTCCATATTATAACTATTATCTTGGTTCTAAATTAATTGTAAAGAAGAACAAGGAAATAGTTTTGCATCTACCAAAATCTAATTATATCAACCTAAGTGTCCTTTCTTCTACTTTGGTTGATCCATTTCTCATAACCCTTATAAAATAGGTTATTATAGAAGACACATGCATTTCCACATACCATCTTAAAGATGCCTTACATATTACTAAATTTCCCAAGTCTTCCAAATATTTTGGAAAACCCAAACCTTTAAAAATCCCTTGTAGACCTAACATGATTTAGAAAAATAAGAAAGATACACAAAAACCACCAATGGTATTCATACTTGTTACTTCACCAAATCAAGACCGAGAAGATTTCATTGAATGAGATTAGTTATATTTAGATGGCATTACTAATTGTTTTCATAATCTTAAATATCATATCCCTAATTAGATCATGGATAACTTTGATTATACAAGAAAAGGCCTCAATCCATGAGAATAAGGAATCCAAGAACCTTTATCAGTTGGTAAACCTAACATGAATCAAGGTCTCGAATTTATATTACCTAAGGGTGACCTCATGAATTTCAATAGTGATTCTTCTAAATCAACTAGTAATAAGACTCTTGGTAGTGATGTAGCATCTTATTATAGTATTTATGATGAAATTTCTAACATAGACTTATTTAATTCAAACTTCATCATGACTATCACATCCCATTATTCCCTTTTCCTTTACATTCCCAAACTCATTGATTGGGACCAATAAAATTTGGTCATACGCCTTGATGAATTCTAAAATGAAAAATCTATTGATGAGTATATGGGCCTCAAAGATGGATTGCCAATTGGAAATCATAAGCAAGGCTTTGATTTTTATTTAGATCCTTCTGCCTACTTTGGAGAGTAGGCAAACTTTTTTGGTCATGAAAAGATAAAACATTGAGATTATTAGGTGAAAACCTCTTTGAGGCACTCATTGGTCAAGGACATAGTAAAGAAAAAGACAAGCCCTTGAGTGAAAACATGTTTTAGGCATTCTTGGATGAGGAAGTTTGATTATCTCCAAAAGATGCACAAGGTCCATCATGTCCTAGCTCCATAACTAGTGCCAATATGACATCATAAGAACAAAAAGTCTTTGAGCATATTGCTCTTGACTTTACAAAAATATTTTCTATCTGACCATTACCTAAACTAATAGATTCAGATTCATCACATTATCTAGAGCTTTGTGAAGAACAACTAGAAACCATATAAGAAGAAAAAGATCAAGATTAAATGCTACCTACTATTCTAGAAGATGGTTCTACACTCCTTGAAAAAAACACTACTAGAGTAAACTTGGAAACATATGATGATCCAAATTTTTTTTATCTTAGATCCTCCCTCATTGATGAGGAGTGTGATCACATTATTACTATTTTGAGAAATTTCATTGATATATTTGCATGAGATTACTTTGACATGCTAGGCTTAGAACCTGACTTGGTTATGCATCAACTTGTTGTCCATCTAGATTCCAAGTTAGTCAAATATAAATTGAGGAAGATGCATCCATGCATCACTCTTTTGGTAATAGTATAAATAGAGAATTTATTAAGAGTAGGCTTCATTAGACCACTGGACTATTCCAAATGGATATCAAATATAGTTCCAATCATTAAAAAGCCATAGGGTATACATCTTTGTACTAATTTTAGATATGTTAATAAGGCATGACCTAAAGATGATTTTCCTTTTCCCAACATTTACATCATTATTGATTCTAATACTGGGTATGAGATGTTATCCTTCATGGATAGATTTTTTGGATATAATCAGATCAAGATAGCCCAATAAGAATAGAATAAAATTGCATTCATCACACTATGGGGAATATTCTATTATCAAGTCATGCCATTTGGCTTCAAGAATCTTCCATGACATGATACATGATATTGTTGAAGACTATGTTGATGACATCTTATCTAAATCAAGAACATGTGCCAAATATCCTGATTTTATATGAATAATCTTTGAGAGACTTCATGAGTATAAGGTCCATCTAAATCTAAAGAAGTGTGTCTTTGAAATTACTTTAGGAAAATATATAGGGTTTATTATATCATAAAGAGGGGTCAAATTATACCCTACTAAGGTCAAGGCCATTATTGAAATGCCTCCACCTTCTAATTTGAAATAGCTCCATAGCCTACAAAGAAAGATCTAATCTATTGTAGGTTTATTTCACAATTGGTAGATAAGTGCCACCCATTTACACATATATTGAAAATTGGGGTCACATTGCAATGGGATAAGGAGTGATAATTAGAATATATGAAGCTCCTAACATATTTGGCCAACACCTAGACAACTATTACTTCTTTATATTTCAACAACTAAATATGCACTGGGGGCACTCTTAGCCCAATATGATGATCAGGTCAAGGAACATGTAGTTTATTATTTGATCCATACACTAGTGGATTATGAGCACAATTATACATCCATTGAGAGGGCATGTTTACCTATGGTGTTTGCCTCTTATAAGTTGTGACACTATATGCTAAATAAAAAACTATTGTTATTGCTAAAGTGTATCCCCTTAGTTATTTATTATCCAAAGCATCTCTCACAATCCATATGGCCAAATGGGTCATGCTCTGAAGCAAGTTTGATGTTGAGTATTAGAACCATATGGATATCAAAGGGAAGGTTATTATATATCAACTTGTAAAGCCCCTATTATAGACACTCAACCACTTAGATTCAATTTTCTAGATGATTTTATTATGAAAATAGAAGTACTCCATGAATATGAGTAATGGAAGCTATACTTTGGTGGTTCCTTCACATATCATGATTAAGGGTCTAGAATTTATTGATTACACCATAATGGATATGATTACCAAGGCATTTCATATCAATTTTCATTATACCAACAATATAGCTGAATATGAGGAACTTATTGTAGGACTTCATCTTGTAGTATAGTGGGATATCTATCACTTAATGATCTTTGGGGATTCCCAATTGATTATCAATCAAACCATAGATCAGTATTAGACTAGAGATAATAAGATTGTAACCTACAAGCATATTATGGATAATCTCAAAACTCATTTCAAATCCCTATAATGTGAACAAGTACCATGGTCTAATAACAAATATGCTAATGTAAGGTAAATAATTAGGTATATGATATAGATTGATAATAGTGCTAAAGACTATCAATTTCTCATTGAAAATCTTTTACATCCTACTCATGTCTTTCTAGATTTAGAAAGGGTATGCACCATTGCTGGTCCCAATCCCCCACATGAACTATGTTGGTTTCAAGACATTTATAATTATTTTCACGACCATGTTTTTCCACTTAACCTTTCCAATAATCATCATAAACTTTTCCTTTATCACATAGCCCATTATATCCTCCTTGGAAACATGATTTATCATAAAGACTATGATGGAATTCTACTTTTTTATTTATCTTTGGGAGAATCCAAGTTAGCGCTTAACGAAGTTCATGAAGGAATATGTGGGCCCCACATAAATGGTGTACTCTTAGCCAAAAATCTCCTCTAAATAGGTTATTATTGGCCCAAAACGGAGACAAATTCTTTTAATTATGTAAGGAAGTGTGTTTCTTACCAATAACATGGTAATTTGATACACATACCTTCCTTCTTACTGAAGCCAATTACTACTCCATGGCCATTTTCCACATGGGGCCTCAATCTCATTGGGAAAATTAACCCAACATCTTCTGATGGCCATAAACATATTATCACTTCTACTAAGTATTTTACTAAGTGGACTGAGGCCATTCTTCTCACTTATGTCATTGAAAAGTAGATTTCCAAGTTCATTAATTATCATATCATCTGTCGATATGGTATCCTATCCTGTATTATATCCAATAATGGTAGATCATTTTTAAATAAAGATGTTAAAGATCTTTGTGAAAAATGCAAAATCAAGAAAAATAAATCCACACCATATAAACCAAAAGGTAATGGTCAAGCTGAGTCATAAAACAAAACCATTATGGCCATACTGAAGAAGATTGTCAATGACACTAGCTATAATTGGCACTTGAAAATTTTTCCTGCCTTTGGGATTATTTCAATAGTCATCTAACCCCCAAGGAGCCACTCCATACTCCCTTGATTATGGCACATAAGATATTATCCTGATTGATATCGAGCTTCATTATGATTATCCTTGGATAATATTGAAGATGATTAAGATTATAGAATTTCTAGGTTGTAATAACTATAAATCCTTGATGGAAAATGTTTGGCTGCCCTAGAAAACTTGCAAGCCTATCAGAAAAAATTATGTTGAAGCTATAACAAGTAAATTCTCCCTCAAGAGTTTGAAATTAGTGATTTGGTCTTGAAAGAGAATCAGAAGAACCCTAATGCTGAATGCAAAAATAAGGGTAAGTTACAACATAATTGGTTAGGCCCATATATCATCACAAAAAAATATAGATCAAGGGCATACCAGCTAGCTACTCTAGGTGGCAAAAAACACCCAGAGCCTATGAACATTGTGCATCTCAAGCAGTTATATGCATAAAAACTATTTGAACCATTGCCTACAAGACCCCTTACTGAGGGGAAACTTGTGATAAAGTCATTTTATCCCTCTATTATATCTTTTACCATCCTATCTTGGACCATATTCATTCTATTTTGACCTACCCTAGACCATTCTCATGAGAACCATATTCTTTTATAAATTTAGACTATTAAAACTTTGGATTGTTGGCACTTTAGATCATTTATATCCCATTAGACTCTTTATCTCATCTTAGACCATCCTATCTTAGACAATATTCATTTTATCTCATTTTATTTTGGACCATTATAATAAGAACCACATTCTTTTCATAATCTGGACCATTATCACCTAGACAGTTCTATCCCTTAACCAATTATGATCCTGATTATGACTCATAGGCATTATGGGCACCCTCAATGCTAGTTATATAAAATAGTTTATCCTAAATAGTATTTTGTAGTATCCTCTTATAGACAAGTGAACATGGATACATCAGCACATGGATTTTGTTTATTGAATGGCACTTTAGATTTATTTCATACTGCATATTATTCTACTATTATTTTGCTACTATTTGGTAGGCATTATT
>JARHVA010002812.1:2230000-2302500 GCA_037957365.1 Torreya grandis
CTACAATAGCCTTATGATCTTCTTTGAGAATATTTAGTTTCATATCACTTCCAACATCAATTCCTAAATTATATCCTTCACTTTCAAGTTCCATTTCTTCTCCATGTTTTCTTCTTACCATCAGGAAATAGGAATTGCATTATGCATTGTCAAGTAAATTACTATCCATTACATGGGCTGATTCAAGTAAATTGTCTTCGAAAAAAATCAAGTTACTCTCAATATTATTCAAATAATTTACATTTACCTTTTTAATTTACTCCTTAGTGTTACCTCCACCACTTTATAGTTCATCACACAAAACTATCCTCACATTACTATCATTATCAAAGCATACTTCTTGATTTACTGATAAGGACATTACCTTAGTTTTCTCCTTTTTATGGTTATCTTGAAATGAATTAGCCTTATCCTCCTTTGGTCTACTTGAATAAATGATTGATTCTCCTCTAAATATATTCTATAACTTCTCTAATTCCACCTCCCATCAATATAGCTCATTTTTTTGTGATTCTACCAGAGAAGTCTATTGCTCCTTATCTACAATCAGAATTTGATTGCATACTTGAGGTTCTTCCATGCTCACTAAGCACTTATGATGTTGCATTTCATCAAATAAGATGTCTTCCATGTCTATAATCACACAAGTTAAATTAGATTCAAAACCTATTACCTTTTTATCATGAAAATTGATCATTCCTTCTTCTTCCTTCACTTGTACAAACTCCTTTTCACCCAACAACAATGCCTTGGAATCTGATCCACCTGCAACAATGTCTTCTTCTCTCAAATGTGTGAGAATGTGCTTTAATCTATTAATTTCAAAGCTATAAGTATTTTTTATCCCATCATGCATGGATTTCTTGTCAAATTTCCATGGTCTTCCTAGTAAGATGTGACACACATCCATAGTGTTGGAAATATTGTCATTGATGTCAAAGATCTAACATTATTGGTGATAAAGGCCCCATTACATTTAATAGTGTTTTTAATATTCATATCTTGGCTAATGTGTGTTAATATTTATTTAATATTAATGAATATATTTTTGGTTGCATATAAGTTAAAAGAGGGCCCATGGAGAAGTCAAGAGTCATGGGGTAAAATACGAAAGAGGAATGGGATGCATTTTCTCATGAAGAGTCATCTTGAGGAATTCCAAGAGTCACCATGTGAAGAGAAAAGAGGTATGGAACATTTTTACATGAAGGGACACTTTGAGGAATATGAAAATTCACCAAGATAAGACAAAAGAGAAAAGGAAACTTTTGCTTATGAAGGGTCACCATATGACTTTTTAAATGTAAGGATACAAAGTGTTATGCAAGTTTGGTGCCATTTTCATTGAGGATTGAAGGGTCACAAAGGGTGAATTCTAAAGGTCATTTGGAAAGATATAAATAAAGGTTTGAGAATAAATTTTTAATATGTAAGAGAGTGCATGGTTTGTATTTGTTTTTGAAGAGAGAAAAGTAGGAGACATTGTAGAGTTCTATCATTTGTTGAGTAAACAACATTGATAGATAGTTGTGTTTTATACACAAGAAGGGTTAGTGATCCTGTGGGTTGGTTCTCATGTGGATTGGTGATCATAAAAGTTTTTTCTCATTCATATACTTGATATTATTCTCTATGGTTTTTCCCACTTTGGGTTTCCATGTAAAAATCTAGTGTCTCTCTCTCTCTCTCTCTCTCTCTCTCTCTCTCTCTCTCTCTCTCTCTCTCTCTCTCTCTCTCTCTCTCTCTCTCTTATGTGGTGCAAATTATTGTTTCAATTTTATTACATATATTCAATGTGTGATTAAGTGGTTAAAGAAAATAAATTAGATTAAGTAAAAAGATATATAATATATTGATTCACCCCCCCCTCTTAGTATATTTCATGCTTAATAATTGGTATCAGAGTAGGATCCTTTTGAAAAAGTTTTATAGCTTGAAGGTAGATTAGGAAAGCATGATGGCTAGATCAAATGAAGGATTTTATAAAAATAAGGCACCTTTGTTTGATGAGATGAATTATATTTTTTGGATCATAAATATGAATAATTATTTCATGGCCCTTGGATTAGACATATGGCAAGTAGTGGTGGAAGAATATGAAGAGCCACAGACACTTGTAACTACTCCGGTAGAAAAGAAGGCAAGTGAAAATAATGCTAAAGCTTTGAATGTTATTTTATGTGGTTTATGTGAATCAAAATTTGTTAAAGTTTTGAAATGTAAATCTAATCATGAAACTTGGGTAAAACTTGAGAATATTTACAAAGGTGATGGAAAGGTTCAACAAGCTAAGCTTCAAACTTTCAGAACATAGTTTGAGAGTTTGAAGATGGAAGAAGAAAAAAATATAGCAAGTTATCTTTTGTGAGTTGATTAAATAGTTAATCAGATTCAAGGTCTTGGAGAAAATTTATAATAATCAATCATGGTTCAAATTTTTTTGAGATCTCTACCATTGAGATATGATGCAAAAGTTTTAGTAATTGAAGAGATGAAGAATTTAGCCTAGCTAAAGATGGATGAGCTCATGGTATTCTTACAGCATATGAGATGTGGACTGAATAGGATAAACCTTCAAAGAGAGAAGATGATTTCAAGACATAAAAAAAAGAGAAGTCTAAGATTCAAGAATCAAGTGATAGTTTTAGTGATGATGAAGATGGCAGTAGATCTTTATTCATTTGCAAGACAAAAAAGGGCACAGGTAAATATCAAGAAAACTTACCTTTTAAATGTTTTAATTGTAGACAGATTGGACATTTTGCAACTAAATTCCCAAATTAGGGTAATGATGATAATGAAGAAGGAAAGTCTACATACAAGAAAAATTTCAAAGGTAAATTCGAGAAGGGATTCGAGAAGAAGAGTTTGTATTCTAAAGATCCTAGCGTAGTTGAAGATAGTGGAGTAAGTGATTAAGAAAAAGCCTTTTAAATGTTTTAATTGTAGACAGATTGGACATTTTGCAACTAAATTCCCAAATAAGGGTAATGATGATAATGAAGAAGGAAAGTCTACATACAAGAAAAATTTCAAAGGTAAATTCGAGAAGGGATTCGAGAAGAAGAGTTTGTATTCTAAAGATCCTAGCGTAGTTGAAGATAGTGGAGTAAGTGATTAAGAAAAAGAAGAGATTATATTCATGGCCATACATGAAGATGCCTCCATAATCAATAGTACATATGATCAAGAAGAATAACAAGATGAAGCTAAAGTGAATCTAGAAGGAGAACAAATTTGTGCTTTAGAAGAGTTAAAATCTCTTGAAAAGAAGAATCGAAGATTAGAGCTCCAAATAAATAAAAATGATAAGGAGTCAAAGGAAATAATTGAAGATCTACAAACACACTTTGAAGAAGCCAATAATAATGAGATGATCTAATGACATAGTTGAAAATAGTAAGTAAATAATGTGAAAGGTATGTTATTGAAATTTCTTCTTTAAAAGTAGATCTTGAGAAAACAAATAAAGTAATCAATGATAGAACATCTAATGATTCAAAATTTGAGAATAACACTAATTTGTTGAATAAAATATTAGAAAATCAAAGATCAATGTTAGATAAGATAGGTATTGGATTTAAAAAAGAGAAAGAGGAGGTCACTACTTTCACAGACAAGGAAACAGGAAAGAGTTATGCTGAAGTTCTTACAAAAGAAGAAATAAAAAGGGAAGAAGTTAAGAATACATAGGACATCTCAAACAAAGAAGGCTGGAGGGAATAGAGCTACAAAATACAATCAAGTCAGAGATACATAAAAGGGTCCTATTTTATGGTTACTATTTTTATTGTAATGGATATGGTCATAAGAAAATATAATGTTGAAAAAGGGCTAATAATTTTATAAATAAGAAGGAAAGTCATGAAGAGTCAAACAAAAACCACAACTATTTTGCTCCTTTATCAGTATTTAATGAAGAGGCCATAATATGTTACAAGTGAAAAAACTTTAGACAGATAGCCTGATACTATAGAAGTGTGTTTGAGTCAATTAAAAAGGACTAGAATTTTAAGGCTCCATTCATCAAGAAGAAAGTTTAGATAGGTTCATGGCAGAAGAAATAACCTAAAAAGTTTAGATAGGTTCATATGATAAATTTATTTAGATTTGCATGCAAGAAATGAATAAAAGCCATGGTTCATCAATAACAGATGTTAGAGGCACATGATAGGAGACAAGAGCATGTTCATAACCTTAAAGAAGATCAATGGTGGAACAATGAAATTTAGAGACAATACTACTACCAAAATTGTTGGAAAAGGTACACTAAGATTGGATAATGGTAGAACTAAAACTAAACATGTTTTGTATTTAGAAGGTCTTAAGCATAATATTTGAGTGTAAGTCAAATGTGTGATCATATGCACACACTAAATTCTTATGCAGAAGGTTATGAAATTAGAAAAAAAGATTTAGATGTGTTGGTTGTAGATGCTTAGAGAATAGGCAATAATTTATATATGCTTTTAGACATCAAAAGTCAAAGATGTTTGAGTCAGATTGAAGAAATTTGGCTATGGCATAGGAGAATGGGGCACATAAATTTTGACAATCTTGTCAACATCAACAAGAAGAAAGTAGTCAAAAATCTTCCAAAGATTACAAAGCCATCTGACATGCTTTGTGAACCTTGTCAGCATGGGAAGTAGGTTATAAGGTGGTTGAAAACAAAAGATTACTCAACCACTCAGATGCTAGAGCTTGTTCACACTAATATATGTGGACCTATTAGAACTCGAAGTACTCAAGGTGAAAAATATATCATGTTTCTTATTGATGATTTTTCACGTATGACTTGGGTAATGTTTTTAAATAAAAAATTAGAAGCTTTTAGACATTTCAAAGCATTAGTTGAGAATGAAACCAGTTTAAAGATTAAGTGTCTAAGATTAGATTGATGAGGATAATTCATGTTAGATCAATTGATTGAGTTTTGTGAAGACCATGGAATAAAGAGACATTATTTAGTAGCCATAAATCCACAACAAAATGGAGTAGTTGAACAAAAAAATAGAATAGTTTAGGAGATGGTGAGGACAATGCTAAATGGATCCAAGATAGTAGATAAATATTGGAGAGAGGTAGTTGCTATAATAGTGTATATTCAGAATAGAGCATTATTGAGAGTCAATAGTGACAAGACTCCTTATGAGCTATGGAAAGACAAAACAATAATAGTTGATTATTTAAGAGTTTTTGGTAGCAGATGCTTCATAAAGAGAATCGATAAAAAACTTGGTAAGTTTGAGTCCAGAGTAGATGAAGGTATATTTCTTGGTTATTCTTTTAAAAATAAAGCTTATAAATGTTATAACAAAAGAATCAATGATCCAAGAAGAAGATGGAACACAAAGAATCAATGATCCAGTAGACATTCTTGAAATCATTGAAGAAAAAGATTTTGAAGAATCAGATAAAGATGAGAAGAAGGAGAAAAAGGACACCAAAACTCCATCCAAATATGTTTAGATAAACCATAATGAAAGTGACATCATTGGGGACATAAATAAAGGAATTTGCACTAGAATGATGGTAAGTGAATCTAAGCAAGTTAATTTATCTTTATTATCCAAAATTTAGCGTATAACTTTTTTAGAGGCTAGACATGATAAGCATTAGGTTAAGGCTATGGATGAAGAATTAAATTAGATAGAAAATATTGATACTTGGGAATTAGTGCCTAGACCAAAAAATCACAATGTGATAAGAACAAAATGGGTTTATAGAAATAAGTTGAATGAAAATGGAGAAGTGACCAGAAATAAAGCAAGATTAGTATGTAGAGGATATGCTTAGATTGATGGAATAGATTTTGAATAAACTTTTACACTAGTGGTAAGGTTAGAGGCTATTAGAATGTTTCTTGCATATGTAGTGTTTAAAAATTTCAAAGTGTTTCAGATGGATGTCAAATCTACCTTCCTAAATAGGAATATAGAAGAAGAGGTCTACATTGAGTACCCTAAGGGATTTACTCTCTCGAATATTAGTAATCATGTATATATATTGAATAAAGCATTATATGGATTGAAACAAGCTCCTAGAGCTTGGTATGCAAGACTTGATAAGTACCTATAGGATAAAGGTTTCAAGAGAGGATTTGCTAATAGTAATCTATACATCAAAATAGAAGGTGAACATCAATTGATTATTGTGGTATATGTTGATGATATCATTTTTGGAGAAAATATTAAAAAGATGATAAAAGAATTTTTTAATAATATGCAAAAATAATTTGAAATGTTTATGCTTGGAGAATTGTCATTTTTCTTAGGATTGCAAAAATTTCAATCAGATAAAAAAATTTCATATCTCAAAGTATATATACTGAGGAAATGTTGAAAAAAATTGGTTTTGAGGATTGTGCACCAGTTGGTACACTAATGTGTATAGGAAATAAGGTGAGAAAGGATGATATTCACCTATTATAGATCAATCTTTGTATAGATCTATGATTGGTAGTCTTTTATATTTGATAACATCGAGGCTAGACATCATGCATGAAGTAGATATAGTTACAAGATATCAGTCAGCTCCAAAAGATAGTCATGTTTAGTTTGTAAAAAGAATGTTTAGATATATCAAGGGGAAATTAGATTATAGATTATGGTATCCCATAGGTAGAGATTTCACTGTGGTTGCTTATACAAATTCAGATTGGGTAGGGTGCTTGGAAGATAGGAAGAGTAAAAGTGGAGGACCTTTTTTCCTTGGTGATAGCCTAGTATACTGGCTAAGTAAGAAGAAAAATTTAGTATCACTTTCTACAGCTGAAGTAGAATATATTGTAGTGGTATTGCGTTGTACTCAAGTGCTTTGGATGAAGCAAAATTTGGAAGATATCAAGGTAAAGTATAATGAACCTATTTATATTTTTTGTGATAATATAAGTGTTATTAATATTTTGAAGAATCTAATGATGCATTCAAGAACAAAACATATTCCCATTAGGTATCACTTCTTGAGAGAGAAGGTTGTATATCAATAGGTTAAGATGGAGTATATCAGTACTACAGAGTAGATTACAAATATTTTCATAAAGGCACTACCAAAAGACACATTTGAGTATCTACAAGAGAAGTTGGGAGTAATTTCTTTTACTTACTACCATTGAGGTTTAGCCTCAGTTGAGGGGGAGCTAAGTGTTAGCTTTAGGTAGGCCCTTTTCCATTGATGTCAAAGGGGGAAAATAATAGGTATAGGTACAAGTGTAAAAATAGGTACAAGGAATAGGTATAGGTTACTATAGTAAGGGGGAGTTATTATATATTTTTTTAGATGGTAGTATGTGCAAGTTTTAGGATGTGGCAATTTTAGTTTGAGGTTACCATCAATGACAAAGGGGGATATTGTTAGAAATATTTTCATTGATTTTAAAAATCTAGCATTATTGGTGATAAAGTCCCCATTGCATTTAATGGTGTTTTTAATATTCATATCTTGGCTAATGTGTGTTAATATTTATTTAATATTAATGAGTATATTTTTGGTTGCATATAAGTCAAAAGAAGGCCCATGGAGAAGTCAAAGAGTCACAGGGTAAAAGACGAAAGAGGAATGTGACTCATTTTCTCATGAAGAGTCATCTTGAGGAATTCCAAGAGTTACCATGTGAAGACAAAAGAGGCATGGTGAATTTTTCCATGAAGGGACACTTTGAGGAATACAAAAAGTTACCAAGATAAAGACAAAAGAGGAAAGGACACTTTTTCTTATGAAGGGTCATAATATGACTTTTCAAATGCAAGGATACGAAGGGTCGTGCAAGTTTGGTGCCATTTTCCATGAGGATTGAAGGGTCACAAAGGGTGAATGCCAAAGGTCATTTGGAAAGCTATAAATAAAGGCTTGATAAGCCATTTTTAATATACAAGAGAGTGCATGGTTTGTATTTGTTTTCAAAGAGAGAAAGTAAGGAGATATTGTAGAGTTCTATCATTTGTTGAGTAAGAAACATTGAGAGATAGTTGTGTTTTATACACAAGAGGGGTTGGTGATATTTTGGGTTAGCGCTCATAAATATTTGAAAGGGGTTGGTGCTCCTATGGGTTAGTGTTCACAAATAGTTGCTATGTTGGTCCTTGGCAAAGGGGTTGGTGCTTGAAAAATTTATACTTTGAGTTGGTGCTCATTCATATACTTGAAATTCTTCTCCATGGATTTTCCCACTTTGGGTTTCCATGTAAAAATCTACTCTCTCTCTCTCTCTCTCTCTCTCTCGTGTGGTGTAAATTATTTTTTCAATTTTATTACATATATTTAATGTGTGATTAAGTGGTTAAACAAAAGAAATCAGATTAAGTAAAAAGATATATAATATATTGCCCCCCTCTCAGTATATTTCATGCTTAACACATATGTATAACATCACATATTATTTTGTCTTTGTAAGCACCAATTTGGAAGTCTACCTTAAATTTATTCATCTACTAAGATTTGATGCCCTCTTTGTAGCCATGACACCTTGTAAGGTGTAGGATGATTCTCTTTCATTAAATCCAACTTCTCTACCATTTCAGTTGAAACAAATTTATCTGTGCTCCTACTATCTATTATGAATTTACATCATTTGCCATTACTCTTGCATTTTGTCTTCAATAGTGTTTTTCTTTGAGGTGGTTCCACTATCTCTTTGTTAGACTTAATCAAAATTCTTTTCATCAAAAGAGACTCACCTTCCTCTGGAACATCTTCATGAGTTATTGTTGGTCCTTCAACTTCTTCTTTACCTTGGGCCACACACCTCTCTCATGACTGGTAGAAGTGTTCTCTAGACACTCATATGTTTTATGGCCTTCATATGTATTATATTTGAAGCATTTGCCCATGAATCTTCCTCTTCCTCTTTGGTATCCTTGTTATGGCCTCTTTCCTCTTGGTGTATAGCTACCTCTTGAGCTTTTTGAGCTACTAGCCTCATATTGGGATGTTTTGAACTACCTTCTACCTCCTTGTGATTATCTTCCTCTAATGGATCTATCACTTCCTCTTGAAAATGAAGTTTGTTTCCTTGCAATATTTTCCTCAGGTTTCAAGGCAAATTGGTATGCCTCTTCAATTGTCCTAGGTGTGAGAAGGATAATCTCATCTTGGATGACAAAATTCAAACCATTAGCATAAATTTATACCTTCTCTATATCATCCTCAATATGGCTTGATATTATGGTTAGCCTATATAAATATTCAGTGTATTCCTTTATAGACATCTCCTTTTGTTTCAAATTTTGCAATTGATTGAAAAGATTTGCTTGATAATTTAAGGGCATGAATTTACCTTTCATTTTTTCTACCATTCTATCCTAGCTCTAATCTTTGGCTTTCCTTTGCTCCTCCTTTCCTCTTGCATTCCATCCCACCACATGGATGCATGACTCTTCAATCTTGTCATGGCATACTTGAATTTCTTGTCATCTTCTTCTATTCTTTTATATTCAAAGTACTTGTATAATGCATTGATCTAATCAATCAATTCTTCCATGTTCAATTTTCCTTCATACATTGGAACCTACATGTTTGGCTTTGCATTCACCTTCATAATGGCTCTGATCAACCTCTCTTTAGTTGTATCATCTTCTACCACCAATTCTTCCTCTGGTGGCTCTTTTTCTCTGTCACTGACTTCACCCATGTCATCACCTCTCCTTTGATCCATCTCTAGGTCTTTTAACCTAGCTTGTAGGTTCCTAAATTCTTCTACTATTACCATCTTTCTTGCTAGTTTCCTTCCTCCAGCTCTACCTCTGTTCCTCACTCTCATGTCCATATTAGAATCTTACCTCTCTTTCACATTCTTCCTCCTTTGCTTTGGATCTTAGATTGTGCACAATCCTTTAGCTTTGATACCAAAAGTGATGTAACTCTCACACCATCTTAATTCCAATAGTACTCTTAAACCCTCTTTGAAACTTTTTCCTTTGACACAAGTTCATGACAAGATGTTGTTTATATGATACATGAGCACTTACACTTGAGTCACAACATGAAACCATATATAAAGTTTCATATACAACAATTAATAACCTATACACACTAAATATAACTTAACTAGGCTATTTACACCTACTTTGATAGTCTTGATTGATCAGAACACACATCTTAGGCCATAATGCCATACTTACCTTGTTGATGAGCTCATGGGCTTGCAACCCTATTAGCCCTATCTTTTGAGAATAACTTATCTTTTACCCATAATAACACAAAACTTTTAATTGCTCCAAAAACCCAATAAAGAGTTATACAACATATATTAAATGTGGATATTGTTACTTTATATGAAATAAGACTTTTGGTGACTATGATAGACCTAATTAGGTTTCCTAAGCACCCTATTTTGGGGTTTTATAGAGTTTAAGGAGGGTCTAAATCTTTTAAAACATATTAAAGGTGTAAATTGTCATTTCAAAACTATCTAACTAAGAATCGTTCATAACCTATCCCTAGACCATCATCAAATCACCTTATCTCAGTCAGCTTATGCATATAAGGGCTAAAAGCAAGGTTAAATTAAAAAGTGGACTTACCCATTGATTTATACCTTCAAACTTTAGGTAGTGGAAAAAAATTATTGGAACATAAGGATTTTAAGTTTTTTGAAAATTTTCACCGTACAAGTTCCTAGATCTGTAAAGCACTAGTTTGGGTATAGTCAACACACAAATAGAACTATAAAACACATCCTAGGGTTTCAAGAACCCAAATAAATTTTTTTGAACTTAATTATGTCTCCTCTAAAGACCTAAACAATCATATTGAAGAAATAAATTCATTAAACCCTCACTATCATCCTTTCCCTCACTGCACTATCTGACTCCATAACATAGTCAATAGGGAAAGATCAATAAAAAGCTTAAAAACTATCTTCAATCCATAACAATATTTATTTCATCTCTTTCAAGCCTTAATACATATTCTCCACACAAAAAATCCATGTATATCAGCATATCTCTAAATTTGGAACTCAAATCCTAATCTAGACTTCACATAACTAATCCAATAATGGAGCTAACAACTTACTAACCAAAATAAGATGTTAATCACTTGATGACTTGCCTAAGTGAATTGAGATAACATATATTATAATATCCCAAAACATTTTAGATGAAATCTAAATAATTTTGGACTTTAGACCTATTTGGCATTTATTACATGCTCATGATATATATTCTCAAATTTGAAATGCAAAGAAATGAAGGGAAACCTAACTTAGCACATCTAAACACTCTAAGACTCAACCAACAACATGACAAACACATTCATAGAATGAAGATGCTCCTACATCACATATAATATGAGTCTAATTAAAAAATGATCTATTTTTATTTTATTATTCATTCCTCATTTCATTTTATCCTTCTTCTAGGTGAACTACATTGGCTTGAGGTCCATCTGACTATGTGGGTAGTGCTTGGATACATGATGTATCTTGGGTCAGCTCGAACACCCTCATTCTTCTCCTCATCTCTTTCATCACTTTGTGCATCCTCATATGCTTAGTTTCTTATGCCTTTTATAGTCATTAGGACCTCACATTTATGTTTGTGCCTAATCATATTTAATATATGAATTAAGTTATATCCTTGGGCTACACTTACAAATTTTCCCTACGAGGGCACAATATGTAGACCAATCATCGATCCAATCAACCCTATTGGGGCAAAAATAATTACCAATGATCGAAACTAGCCCTACTAGAGAAAAATTAATTTATCAACTGATCAAATCCACTCTAATGGGGCATATTATGATTTCCTTTCTCTAGAAAAATGCTCTCATTTTTATTATAATTCCAAGCGCTATGGATTTTGATCTCATTCTGGAAATTTCAAAGTATGCAACTTGTCTTGGGATTGATTATTCTCTAAGTTTGCATCTTTCACCCTCTTTTGGGTGTGTCAAAGTGTGTCACTTATGTTTTGGGATTGTATCCTTCCCACTTCCCCCCAATTCGGGCCCATTATATTATATAATATTTTGATCATTGAGAATCAATATGCATAAGCATTATCTCATATGGATTTAATATCATCCATGGGTTAACTTCATTTCTCTTTCTCTCTTTCAATCATCCATCCCTTTCTTTCATTCTCATATTTCATTTTGAGGGGGCATCATGGGTCATATCCTTCCAAATTATTATTAAAAACTCTTTTCTTTGAAAATATGTTGATTTAACTGAGTGTCTTGCCACACCTTATCAAATAGGGTCAAAATGTAGACATCTAATTCCCATCACCATTATGCTAAAATTTTCAATCTTACTTGAAATTATATGACAAAGCATAATCTAGGCCAAAATCACTAAAGTGCACTGAATAGTTTGAGATTGTCATATACAAGTGCTAATTTAGGCTAATGTATCCCTGAATGGGACAATGCATTTTATGTGATCGTTAGATTTTCTCAAATCATTTCATGTCAAAATTATGAAAACATAAGTTGATGCATTGGACCACTAAATTCTTCTAGTTTAGAAGCACATGACATGTGCATGTGTTATTTTGCATCCACAATGATCTAATTGGAGTATGGATTCATACACAACTGACATCTTATTTTAATTATACTCTAATAAAATGATGACCTAGTAAATTGACATTTTGACTAGTTTGATTAACTGAGAAACCAACTTCCAAATAATTACAAAAAAATTAATTAACTTCACTTAAGAAAATTAATCCAAACTAAGGCCTTAAGTGAAAAATCTATGAAAGATATTAAAGATTTATTAATTGGAAATTCATTTTTAATATCTACATCATCATCTGACATCATCAATGGAGTGGCATCCATAAGCCATAAATGGATCAAATATGTAGTTTAAGCCCTCTCATACCTCATTAATGCCCCTTTATTACAAATATAAATGGGGATATTTATGTATTAATACTCTAAAATTAAATTGATTCATGGACACACATCTTGATCTCAAGATGGATGGTCATGATTGATTCTGATCATTTCCAAAAATCTATAAATACAAAGGTCCTCACTCATCCTTTCAAAATATTTTTGTGTAATGTTATTATGATAAATTTGCAATAGGATAGATTTAACTTTTGGCACACATTTGATCAATTTAATGAGCCTAGTTCATTGGTTCATTGATATATGATGGAGGAGCAAGCCACTCATCATTTATAAAGACTTAGAGCACTAAATTAGGGGAAAATCACATTTTTGAGCCACACTTGGAGGAGGGATGCTCTTGGGAAGCTTTGATGTTGTATTCCTTCTTTCAATAGCTATTAGTTTTTCATTTTCAAAACCATATGAGGGAGATGGATTAGTGAGTTATGTTATTTATGATTATTTAGGTTTTACTTGACTAATGCATGATGTAGAGTAGGAATAAAAGGTAACTAAATCATGCATTAGTCAAGTAAAACCCAAATAAGCATAAAGAACATAACTCACTAAGACAACTCCCTCATGGGGTTTTTAAAATTAAAAAATAAGATCTATTAAAAGAAGGAATACAACATAAAACCTTCCCAAGAGCATCCCTCCTCCAAGTGCAGATCAAAAATGTGATTTTACCCTAATTTGGTAATCCAAGTCTTTATTAATGATTAGTGGATTGCTCCTCCATAATCTCTCAATGTAACAATGAACTAGGCTCATTAAATTGATCAAATATGTTATAATAGTTGAATCTATCCTATTACAAATTCAACATAATAACATTAGACAAAAATAGCTTGAACGGATGAGTAAGGACCCTTGATTTATAGATTTTTGGAAATTATCAAAATCAACCATGACCTTCCATCTTGAGATCAAGATTTGTGGCCATGAATCAATTCAATTTTAGAGGCTTAATACATAAATATTACCATTAATATTTGTAATAAAGGGGCATTAATGAAGCATGAGAGGGCTTAAACTAGATATTTGATCCATTTATGGCTTATGGATGCCACTTTATTGATGATGTTAGATGATGATTTAGATATTAGAAATGAATTTATAATTAATAAATCTTCAATATCTTCCATGGATTTTTCACTTAAGCCCTTGATTTGGATTAATTTGCTTAAGTGAGGTTAATTATTTTTTTCATAATTCTTTGGAAGTTGGTTACTAACTTAATCAGACTAGTCGAAATGTCAATTTATCGAGTCATAATTTGATTAGAGTATAATTAGAAGAAGGTGTTAGTTGTGTATGAACCAATACTCCAATTAGATAATTATGGATGCAAAATAACACATGTACATGTTGTGTGCTTTATAATTAAAATAATTTAGTGGTCTAGAGCCTCAACTTATATTTTCATCATTTTGACTCGAAATGAATTGAGAAAAGATAAAAATAACATAAAATGAATTACTCCATTCAAAGATATATCAGCCTAAATCAACACTTGTATATGACAAGCTCAAACCATTTAGTGCGCTTTAGTGATTTTGGCCCAGATTATACATTTTCATAGAATTTTGAGTAAGATTGATAATTTTAGCACAACGGTGATGGTAATTGGATGTATACATTTTAACCCTATTTAAGAAGGCATGGTGAGACACTCGATATAAGCAACATATTTTCAAAGAAAAGAGTTGTCAAGAAGAAGTTGGAAGGAAATGATCCATCACACATCGTGATTGGGTGTTCAACATTGTCCCTATTGAAAAACCAAATGGTGACATTTTATGTTGCACACATTACCATGATTTAAATAAGGCTTATGTATTCCCTTTACCTAATATTGACATGATTATGTATTCCATAATTGGATATGAGACATTTTCATTTATGTATGGTTTTATAGGATATAACTAAATGAAAATTAACCCTACATATCAAGAAAAGACCACATTTACTACTCCTTGGGGGACATTTTGTTACAATTCATGCCTTTTGGATTAAAAAATTCAATAGCCACATATCTAAGGGCTATGAATAATATATTTAATGATTTCGTACACAAAACTATTAAGGATTATGTTGATGATTTACTTTCTAAATCAAAACATCATTGAGACCATGCTACTGATTTGTGACAAATATTTGAGTACCTATGCAAATTTAACATTTGATTAAATCCAAAAAAATGTGTTTTTAGGGTATCTTTAGGAAAACTCCTAGGATATATTATTTTTTGGTGAGACATTGAGGTTAATCCAAAAAATGTAAAATATATCATAGAAATTCCATAGTTAACTAATAAAAAATAATTATGATGTTTACAGGGCTGAATTTAAGCTATTTAATGTTTCATTACCTAATTGGATGATAAAACAATCTTTTTAACATATTTACTAAAAAGGATGCAAAATTCATATGGGATGATGTATGCCAACAATTCTTTGATAAGATAAAAATATATTTATCAAACCCACTAGTACTTATGCCTCCTATTCTAGATAAACCATTACTTCTTTACATATCAGCTACAAATAAGGCCTTAGGGGGTTTATTAGCATAATTTGATAATAATCATAAAGAATGGGCAATCTATTATATTAGTCACTAGCTATTTGATTATGAATGCAAATATACAACCATAGAAAAACTATGTTTGGCTTTGATTTTTCCACCCAAAAATTATGACATTATTTGCTCAATAATAAGGTTCATGTTATAATCAAAGAAGATCCATTAAGGTTCCTCATGAACAAAACACATCTAATTGACTGCATAACAAAATGGGTGATGTAGCTCATAGAGTTTGATCTAAAATTTGTAGCCCAAAAGTCAATAAAATGTCAAGTCATAGCTGACCAATTGGTTTTAGCTCCTTTACCAAACTCTTTTACACCCAATAATGATTTTAGTGATGAGTTCAAGGCATATAATATATCTTCCAGTCCATGTAAAATTTTATTTGATGGATCAAAATGTCAAATAGGAGTGGGTGTTGGAATTTTATTTTGTACCCCCAAAGGTGAATACTTGCCTTTCTTTTACAACTTAGATTTTTCTTGCACCATCAATATAGACATATATGAGACCTTGATCATTAGATTATCCATAACACATAAACTAGATATAAAAGACATATAAGTTTTTGGTGATTCCTAGTTGGTTGTTAATCAAGTTACTAACTATTACCAACTAAATAAAATCATCTTATGCCATATAAATAAATGGTAGATAGACTGATATAAACATTTTACACATTTTCTATCAACAATATTCCATGTAAAGATAACCACCATGTAGATGCTATGGCAAGCACATCATCCTTGATGATTTTTTTATGATGATCACATAAACTTTAAAATATGACATCTATGAAATCCTTTCATTTAATCTAATCAAATGAATGCCTTGACTATTCTTGTTATTACCCATAATACTATAAACACAGAATGGTACATTGATATTTATAATTTTATTTATCGAGCTTATATACTAGACCATTTTTCATGAAATGATAAATGAAAATTACAATGTGAAGCATTCCATTACATTATTATTGGAAATGATTTATTTAAATGAAGTTTTTATGGACAATTACTTTGATGCTTAAGCAAAGATGAAGATCACACCGCACTCCTCAAAATGAATTAAAGTGAGTGTGGTGTGCATTTCAACAGATGTATCATGCCACAAAAACTCTTATGCCAAGGTTATTATTTACCTACAATGGAAAAAAATGGATTGAACATGAAAAATTATGTTTACAATGTCAAAAATATAACAATTTAAATCATGCACCATCACTTGAGTTACAATCCATTATTTCACCATGGCTCTTTTACTTATGGGGATTTTATTTGATAGGTAAAGGAAATTTGGTATCTACCAGTGGACACAAATTTATTATTATAGTTACATAATATTTCAAAAAATGGGTGGAAGCAATTCCACTTGAGTTTACCACAAGGGATGATATATGCAAGTTTATGATGACCAATATCATCTCCCATTTTGACATAGCTTCAACAATTATTTTTGACATTAGAGAATCATTTTAAAAGACATTAAGATGTTTTTACAATAAATACAAGATTAAACATAACTTTTATACACCGCATTACCCACAAGGAAATGGTCGAGTAGAGGTAACCAATAAAACAATTATAGAAATACTTGGGAAAACAATTGAGTGATATAACATTGATTTACACCTACATATGGTATATGCTCTATGGGTATACCCACCAATGTCCACACATCTACTCAGTCCACATCTTATGCTTTGGTCTATGGTATAAAGGTTGTATTACTAGTCAAACTTGAGATACCATCTTTGCATGTCTCTCTAAAAGATATCATCAAAGATGATGAATATCATGATTTTTTTTCATTAGTTAGAGTAGTTGAGTGAAAAATGCACACATGATATTGAGCACTTACATGTCTATTATGAAAGTGTAAAACAAGAATATAACAAAAAAGTTCAGCCATATGACTTTAATATTAGTGACCTAATACTAAAATATAATCAAAAGGATACCAATGCAAAAAAGCACAAAAAGGGAAAGTTCAAACTAAATTGGTTGGGCCCATTTATAGTTATATAAAATCTAGAAAAAGGTGTATATCACCTTGCTAAACTTGAAGGAAAGCCTTTTAAAATACCAATGAACATCGTGCACTTGCATAAATATATCATGTAATTAATAACTCTAAAAAAACCCAAAAAATAAAAAAGACATACAAAAAACCAAAAAAACTATTGGTAATTACCTATTCTATTGGCTCTTTGGCATCCATATGTTACTTCCATATTGATGGACCACATACTTAGCTACTCCTACATACACATATGTATCACACTTATACACTAGGTGTGATATAAGCATACATAGATACATGATACACTCTTATTTTGGATGTTGGGTTTTCCCTCTACTCATGTCATATAGACGTTGGGGGCATCCACTTATTTGATTTTGATACAACTAAGTTATATGATTTTATGATCACTCTAAACTATAATGTTTGAGCTTACATATGTAAATATACATGCCTATTATCCATGATTATATATTAAACAAGGTAATTCATATTATTGGTTCCCTATTTTACACCTCTCTAATATAGACTTGCACACTTGAAAGAGAATGATAAGGAATGATGGAAAACCTACTAATATGTCATTATAGCTAGGGGAGGGTTTGGCATCAAGAATGGATTAGACTAAAAAAATGACTGAGAGGCACCTACAGAGGGTCTGGTTAGCTCCATGCTATTTTTGGCTCTACCTAAACCAAGGTGAGAGAATCTATGGGGTAGCTTGCTCACATGGAGTGATTTTTTATCTCAATCTCTATGGGGATTCTTGGCATAAGGGACAAATATGACCAAATCATAACCAAGATTTCACACTTCACCATGAAGGGTTGTCACATAAAATGAATAAATTATCTATGTCATACACAATCTACTAAAGACAAATGAAATTATTACTGTAATCTTCATTTTAAATCATCTTCAACAATAAAGGAACTAAATAAAGACTATAATGTTAGGATTTAGAGCACAAACTATAGACACATTTCAAATATACAAGATATTATGCATTTTCAATGTAACATTATAGTATGTAACATAGTGTGTTATTATTAGGGTAAGATAAGTTATATAATTATAAAATTTAGGGTGACGTGCTGGTGGATTCTAAACAACAAGGTCTTTGGAAAATTTTCATGAAAATCATTTCTTAGTAAAGATGTAGAAAAATTCAAATGCAAGATAACGGTAAACACTAAATGATCCTTAAAATATTATAACATACACTAAAAATAGAATCTCAAATACTTTATCCTATTAAATTCATGAACCTAGGGTGCCCTTAAAAGGTATTCAACAACACATTTCCAAAGATAACTGCAAAAAGAGATTTATAACCTAAGTACATTCTTAGAATGATAACCAGTAATGAACCCAAACCCAAATGTCCAATCAAAAGAAACTATAAAATATATTTTGAATTTCATTAACTTGATATAATAAAAAACCATAGATATTTTCTAGTGACTTGAAAATAAATATTACAAATATCAACACTTCAAAATGTTGCCATAGGGACAAGCATGGTGAGGTTTCTCTTTTGAAAAGGGAGATATAAACATGCTCTTAAAGATTTATAGTGGATGTATAGATGCAAACACATTAGTAAGGGAGAAAAAATATACATAAAAAAATTGATCCCAAAAAAATTCTGCAAAACCTAGACTTAGAGAAAAAGGACATCTAAAACAATGACCTGCCACAATAAAAAACCAACAATAACCTTAGAACAGAGGACAAAAACCCTATTTATACATTTTAAAATCTATAAATATGGGTCATAACTTGAAAAATTGTATATCAAGCCTTCAATTCCACCAAAATACTTTTAGCTATAAAATATTCCATGCCACACTTGAGATCTTCATCCACTTACAATAAAAAAATCATTGTTGTAGCTGCCCTTACAAGGAATGGTGAAGATTTACAACAAACCTTTGATATTTTGACTAAAGATGCTAGTGAGTTCATGATATAGATGGTGAACTTCATATTGGAGGCCTAAATAACTATTTTTCATCATATGCAACCACTTGGAGATGTTCTTGACCACTCACTTACATAGTTAGAGGGAGAAAATTATTTGAAAAGCTAAATAGATTTTGTCCTCATGTGAAACTTATTTATAAATTCTTTCTTGTTACTTGATTGAAAATCATGGAAAAATTTAGATAGGAAATCTCTTCTTTTTCATTCTAAGGAAAGCCCATTACTTATAATGATGGCTTGAGATTTGATCTAGTTATGACATGAAATAGAAAATGATCTACAATCATGATTAGAAATATTCACTCTGGAATGGTAGATACACATTATTCTATGCTTTGAATCATTATCATGTCCATGAAATAATCATAAATTTATATTTTAAACCAAAGCTTACAACATATTAACATTTGGCATGCCACATTAGATCTAACTACACATTTTTAGGGCCTAAGAGTGACTAAGTCAATTAATTAGCTCCAATATGGACATTTGTCATTTCCTCATGTAATACAACCCATTTGAAAATTCCACCTCATCTTGCATCATTATATCATCCCTTCTCGAGTAAATGTGAGTGATAGATCTTACATGAAATGCTTGATTTCTAATTTGTGGCATGCAACTGTGCCACTTAGCATTTTTGCATTTTCACATAGGATCCCTAACTTTTCAACCTTAGCTATACACCATGAAATCTAGTTGGGCTGAGGGAAAATACTCCATCAGATCATGATATATAGGGTGGATTATTATTGGATACTACCTTTTAATTTTCCCTAAGTATATGACACTTGGTAGTCATGCGAGATTCTAGTATACCTTATAGATAGTCTCTACTACTTTGACCACCCTCACATCACATAGAAGTATCTTTATTGATCTCAAGTCCTAATGAACTATGAAATATTAAATCACACCATCATATCTTTATAACATGCTCAAAATTTAAATCATGTCTTATGAGATTGACACTTATCAAGCCTATGCTTATCCCAAGTTCTTTTGACTATTCAACTTTGATCACACATCATCAGATCATCCTGCTCTGAATAAATTCATGTTATTGGATCTCCCTCCATTATAAAATAAATGACTACTTCATGGGGTCTAAAATTTATTCTCATGTGATTATCTTTGAACATTTGAATCCTAATGGCTAGTCTCTATAGATCTATGCACCCATCAAAAGATGTCCATGAGACTGTCATACTTGTAATTTAGAAATATTTATTCGAGGACTTTATTTCATGGAAATTTTGAATGAGTATTTGTCTTTGGAATTATTATTTTCTTTGACACTTATGCTTTAGGCTTTTATTTGGCACAATTATCCTACAACAATTCTTTTGAGCATTTTGTCAAGGCAATTTTTTTGGACAAAAAGTTTGAGATAATTTTCCCAAAGGATTTGACTTCACACTTTTCCTGTAATAATTGAGTCTTCAACCTTTTTTATTCATAGGGATAATTATTTTGGACATTTTTTTCAAAACAATTTCCATTTAGAAATTGAACTTGGTAATTTTACCAAAGAAATGCAATTCTTTCAGACTTTTTTCTCGAGCAAAATGCCTAAAATAAATAGGAATTTTGCTCTATAGCAACTTTACCAAAAGTACCCTTCAACCATTTAAAGGAACCCTTCAAAATTTTTATCAAGGGCACCTACCCTAAATAATTTCCCTTTGGCCTTTTGGAATGGCCCTTAAGATCTCTTGAAATTGCCCTTTGAACTTATTAAAAGGGTCCTTCTCCCTCTAGACTTATCCTTCAAAATTTTTGTAAATGCCTTTCAAGAATTTTCCAAGGGAAAAATACCTAGAGGAAATGACCCTTTGGAAAATTTTCAAGGAAAAATGACCCTTCTACAAGTGTCCTTCAAGAATTTTTTAAGGGCAAAATGCCTGAAGAAAATGAACCTTCAGAGCTTTTACAAAGGCAAAATGACCCTTCAGAATTTTTGTAGATACTTTGGCCAAAGTATATAAGTCCTTACATTTATTTTAGTATTTTTGTGTGGGAAAAATGAATTAAGGGTAAGTGCACTTCAATTTTTTTTTCTACAGACAAAAAGTCTAAAACAAATAAGACTTTGTACTTTTTTTTGAAATAAAGGATTTTCATCGATCTTTTTGTGCATGTAAAATGTCTGAAAGGCAAGTACCCTTCAATATTTTTTCCATGGACAAAAAATCTTTAAAAAATGACTCATGATAATGGAAATAGACTTTCAATATTTTGTGTGGACAAAATTCTTGAAGGAAATTTCCCTTCAAACTTTTTATGTGGAAAAAAATCCCAAAAGAATATGGCCTTTAGATAATCTACGTAAACACTTTTTATTAAATACTCTAAGGATTTTGCACCAAAAATAGACAAAATTAACACAAGGAAATACCCAATGCAAATTTATGAAAGGAAATACACTAATTAAAGACCAAGTTAAATCACCTGGCCTCTTAAACATGAACTTGACCTTTTCAAAAGAACACTTTGAAATAAAAGTTGGGCTAATGACTTAGACATTGATATTTGACAAGGGCCCAATTGCTTTAATGAAATTTTGGGAACTAACACTAGCTCCTTCTTGGGGATGCATAACCCTTTTGGGTGTGTAAATAACCATATAACATAAGACTAGGTACCAATCCATTAGGATACAGAGTCAAAACTTAGCAATTTTCAACAAACATTCGTGAAGGCTCAATAAAATATGGCAGACTTAAAAAAATAGATCAGGAGGATATGGAAATGAATAATGACAAAACACAAAGGGAAACTATATAAACAAGGCACAAATCAAAGGGAAAAAAAAAACTAAAACAATAAAACACTACATAATATGGTACACAATTGCAAATGGACTCAATCAAGAAAGTGTTTTAATGTCTACCATTGACTAGTAGCTTTAGTATTTCACCATCCATATCTCTCAAGAAGAACATATGCTCCCTAATCTAAAATTCAATGGAATATGGACCCATCCACAAGGCATCAAACTTACCATGCTTTCCTTTCTCTTCATGCATGTTGTCCCAAAGTAGAACTAGATCACCTACTTGGAAGGTTTATGGAGTGACCTTCCTATCAAATATTTTCTTTAGCTTTTATTTGAACTTGAGGTGTCTTTCATAAGAATGTTTTTGAATTTAATCAAGCTTAATAATTTGGTTTATCCTACTTATGGTGGAGTTGATAAGTGGACAACTATAAATTAATAGGTAGAACTACTTGAACTCCATAAATAAGCTCAAAAGGGCTTCTTCATATAGCTCTCTCAGGTGTGATCCTATCAAACCACAAATTAAACTATAGATGTTCACCCCACTTATTATTATTTGCTTCCAATGTTTATTTGATGATCTTGAGTAAGTTCTTGTTACTTGATTCTACTTGCCCATTCCCTTGAGGATTGTAGTTGGAAGCATAAATCAATTCAATCCCATAGTTTTTATATAATGCCACCAAAGATTTGGCTTTGAAGCTCATGGAATTATAAAAAAATATCTTAATAGACACACTAAACCTATAAATAATCTAATTTAGTATAAAATCCATTACTACCTGGTGTGTTACTTTCTTTGTAGGGATTGATTTGACCCATTTTATGAAGTAGGCAGTTTCAACTAGGATCCATCTATGTCCAACACTTGATGAATCAAAAATTTCTCCAATGAAATACATTCTCCATTGTCTGAATGGGCCTTCAATCATCATAGGCTTCAAGGTAAACTAACTTGAAGTTTTCATCCTCTCAGCAAAGTACTAACATTTCTAACATTTTTTGACTATCTGAGCAACATCCTTGAAAAAAATGACCACTAATAACCATCTCTCAAAAGTATGACTTATAACTTTAGGTAGAAAATGGCCACCATAAGATCCACTACATAAATCTTCAATTATGACAACAATATGCTCTTTTAGCACACATCTTAGGAGAGCCCCATCTAGATTATTCCATGCTAGTCCAAACTTAGTCAAGAGGTATTTTTGAGACACAAGCTTAAGAGTTTTTATCTGATTCTTATCCAATTCAGGGGGATAGTTCAGATTTTATAGGTAGTAAACAATGTCTTTATACCACAAAAATGCATTAAATTGACTCAAGGAATCATTAAAATTAAGAATAGTGTTGATGCTTCTAAATGAACCACATGTGAACTTAGTGTTTAAAGAACACTTCTCATTTAGAATTTGAAAATTCAAGGCATGAGTTACTTGTTTTCGCAATCTAGTTGCCTATGGTGAAATAGCAGTAGAGCAAGATAGACTATTCTATAATATTTATATGATTTGGTGGTTGGGATCAACCTTGGTCCATTCTTCATGAATTTCTAAGAATCTATGTTAATGCTTAGTGAATTATGCTCCATATTTAAGTTACAAACTAATCTAAATGGATATTTATAATGAAGCTAAAACTAAAATGATCTTGGGGTAAAAAATGAGCAAAGGGAAGGGTAAGGCAACAAAGAAAAGAGTGATTGCTAATTTTAGCCTTAAACATCATGAAAAAGTATTTATTTCAAATGAGTATGAATTAAAATTGATATATAATGTAAAATAGCCCAAGATCAAATTCCACTATATACCAAGCTAATTTTAAAGGATAGTGTGAAGAATCATAAGTAAGAACTAGTTCTTCTTTAAATATTTAATACTATTTATCAGATAGCACACACACATCTAAAAACAAATTAAAATAAAAATGAATGAGAACAAAATATCTTTTAGCTAATCTAGTAGGTTACACAAATTATAAACCCTATGATTACTAAGATGCAACTCAAAATTTCAAGACACCATTCGTAATTCAAAACCTTAACTAGAAATTGAGAGAAAAGCTAAAAAATGAAAATTAACACATCAAACATGGACAATATTTACATAATTCCTTTGATTCTACTAATTGATTTAAATTTTACAAAATTACAAAAAAATATCCCCCTTTTACAAATGGTAATACATGCCTTTATAGGAAGATTAGGCAGTATATCAGTCAATAACAAGATACAGGTGTACAAGGATAAAGACAACTATCCTTACAAGTTCTAAAATACACATGCTTTTCACAATCATACTAACCTAGAGGCAAATATGCTAACAAACTAGCATATGCCTTTACAATGGAATATTCTATTTCAAAATGTTACAAAATTCTACAAAATAGAATGTTGTCTAATTGGCTAGTGGGGCCTCTGATTATCATTATTGGAGTATGCTCATGGATTTCTTGTGTTTCTCATTAATTATCTCTAGATCCATAGTAGGCTTCATCATCTGCTCCTCCTATTGATCCACCAAGTCATCAAATTCTCTATTGTTCTTATCCATGGCCTCTTTAATGCTCTTAGCTTCATTTATCCTTTCCCCTTTATTGAATATCATGTCTAAGATTTTGTTGTTTCAACCCTAGATTTGTCTTGGCCTTTTACTTTAATTTATTGAGTTACCAAATAATCCCTATGTTTTAATTCCTCATCACTTATGATCCCAAGGGCATTGGGTTGTGTAGGCTCTATAAGCATGGTTCCAAGAATTTGTTCAATTCTTGCAATTAGTTATTTATCCTCTTTTAGGACCCTTTCCACACCATTGTGCCATGCACTTAAACTTTAAACCCTTTCAATAATAATCCCTATAATTGTACTCAAATGCCCCATACTGATGGTATTGAAGTTTGGGACCTATTTCTTTGCTTGATTATTGAGGAGTTGGGTTGTTTTATCTTCTAAGTCCTACCATTGGGGATTAAACTCTTGGCTAGTACACACTGCCCTTATAATGCACTTTGCCTTAGTTTTATTGACTTAAGTGCCTCAAACATGTCATAAAATGACGCATTAAGCATTTTGGTCATTACATTTGACACTGATAGAATTGCCTATGTTTGTAATTTTTTTCTCCTTTTACAAATTTTGGATCCTCTACTTTAAACCCTAGACTCTAAATTTATATTTTACTAACTGGGCCTCAATTAAACTTTCCACATCTTCCTCATGAATGGTAACCTCACCTATTTATTGTCCTCCCATAGGGGTTAATCCTAAAAATTGTTCCACCTTATGAAAGGTGAATTCTTTTGTCCCAACCATAACTGTCTTAGTTATTATTCTCTCCAACCTAGCTATTTCAGGGTTGAAATAGATGGTAGTAACTAGCTCCTTGAATTTGGGAGGTTTTGGGACCTCTACACCTAAGCTACTAGATGGTACCAAAGCATTTATCGTCTTGCCTTCTAGTCCTTCAATAGCCAAAATTCTCCTTTATTCTTGTTCCTTCACTATAGCCCTTATCCAAGGATTCATATCATCTTGTATTTCAACAATTGTAACCCTTGTCATGACATGAGAGAGAGAGAGAGAGAGAGAGAGAGAGAGAGAGAGAGAGAGAGAGAGAGAGAGAGAGAGAGAGAGAGAGAGAGAGAGAGAGAGAGAGAGAGAGAGAGAGAGAGAGAGAGAGAGAGAGAGAGAGAGAGAGAGAGAGAGAGAGAGAGAGAGGATCTTTTACAATTTTCCATTTATGAACTGGTTAGGAATGACTGGTCCATGAATTGGGAACTAATCACTAAATAGATTGACTTCACTACTGGGATGAGTGATAGTTAATCTTGGTCTCCTCTTTAGTCTCATAGGGACCAGTGCTATCTCTACCTTCCTCTTCTCATGGGATGCTATTAGGATAAGCTCTTTTCCTATATCTTCTTTGGGTTTCCCTTATAAAATTCAGAGGTTTCAAGTTCCTTGAGGGTACCCTCAAACATCTCGTCTAGCTCTAAGGCTATCATGTCTAGGTATTGAATTAAGTAAGGTGGCCTTTATGGGAGTGCTAAAGATTAGTTCCCTTCTCTAGGCCTCTCTTCTAATTTCACCTATACCACTTTCTCCTTACCCTTGATTTGTTCACCTTGAACTTGTTTAACCTATTATCGGGGTTATGGTTGCTCTACTTGAGGCTATTTATGGGATGTTTTAGATGGCCTAGGTAGTAAGTGATATTGAAAAGGATGCATTTTCCATGTTTCCCTAGATGGCTTTTTATCCTTGATTAACCTATGTTCAAACTTAATGTTGTGGCCTTAGACCCTGGCCAATACCTCTTCATAGTTCTTAGACTTAATATATATGGTGTCATGGACACTGATTTGATGTACATAATTTGGATTTGGAAGCTTCTTATCCCTTAGATTCTCACCTAATACATTATTTGGATCCCACATCAAGAGTTTATCTAGCTGGAAGACAAATGAATCCCTATGTGAGGACATAATCTCTACATGTTTCTAGTATTTTATTATGGTTTTCAAATATTCAAAGGGAAGGGGTGGAGTAGACCCTTACTCTTCTCTTTTCAAGTCCTATCAATGCCATGTATGATTTGGGAGGTAATTTCTTACTCTACAAGCTTATTTGAAACACATATTAGTAGCTTATAAGGTTGGGACATGATTCCCTCTATCCTAATGACTATACAATCAAGGTAATACCATACATCCCATATCATTTCAACACAATTCTTAATGAGGAGGTGGATTATAAGAATGGTAACACCTATGATGGCCTCCACTATAGTTGGATAAACACAGTCACAAATAAACTACATGTGATTCTTGTACTTGAAGATGTGCAATTTGGAATAGTAATGTGAAATGGTTATGTTTCTGGGGACTAGTTCCTATTCCTAGGGAAGATGATTGAGGAAAGAATGGCTTCAAGTAGTTATGACATCATAAATAATTACTTTAAGGTATTTATTTTGATGCAACTAAATTGTTTGGCTAGGTAAACACTGATTAAGTCTCCAATTGGAGGGGTAAGTTTCTCTTCCACCATGTAGTGCACATATGGGACCTAAATCTTATTCACATAAGTAGTTGAATGGGAACCAAAGTCTCAATTTAATAGGGTCATTATTACCTTAATTCCCTCTTTTAATTTGATGATAGGGATCCTGCCCTCAAGGTTTATAAATATGTGAGGTCCTTGGTGTAACTAGGGTTTAAGGATAGAGTCTAGATCATGGTTATTGGTCCACTCTTTGATTTTGGAAAGGTCTGCATGGGGTAGAGGGAGATTTTAATACTTCTCAAAAGAAAAAATGGAAATGTAGGCTACCCCTTTTGAGTTCCACCCTAATGATCTATTCATTGTCTATTCTATAATCAATAAATATGGGGACAAGGACATCAATATAATGTAATACCTTTAGTTTTATTGTGGCATGATGGAGGCCAGCCATATGGAATGCAACTAGGTCATAGTGTCACCTAATCATGGCGGTGTTCCTCTATTCCTCCTGTGAAGTGGGTTATAATTCTTCTATCATGAAGAAGAGATTAGATCGATTCATAATTCCATAGATGTTTAATGCTATGAGGTCCAATTTGGTATCTTTGAAGATCTGGCCCTCATTGTATATTATCAAATAGAGCTTGATATCTTTCTTTAATTAATACTTATTAGCTACCATGGTCTTTATCTTTGATAATTATTCACACTGGATTATAGATGATCTCTATAAAATCTCTCTTGTGCCTAAAAAACATAATTAAGTTTTCCTTTGATCAAATTGTAATAAATCGAATCCATTCAGGTCATTTTTATTCAAGGTTTAGGGTTTTAGAGCTTTAATGGTAGAATATATCCAAGCTTTGGTTTATACATTCCTTATATTTGATTTGGAACTTTGCCTTTACACCATTATGTTTTTGAGCCCACAAAATCTTGAATTTTTTCCCTTTTTGCTTATGTGGTACTTATGTGGCAATGGTCTAGGCCTTTCACAACATTTTTCATAAATGCCATTTGAACACTAGACATTGGTATTTAAAATACATTCTTCATTTTACACTATAGGATCAAAATCCTAGATTAGCATGAGCCATTGATGATAATATATGCCTTTATCTGTCATTAGGCATTTATGTTGCAAACCCTATAGTCATGATACTTAGCATGTTTACATATCTTCTACGTGCTTCATATCTTTGGTCAGTCACTCATCGAATGAGTTTTGACCATGTGGTGAGCTAATTTACCTTTGAAAATTCATTGACACCTTCATTCCATTAGATCAAATTCTATGATGGGGTATAAATTATTGATCTATAAAAATGCCTGAACATTATGTCATTACATTATTAAAGTCCTGATTTAGGATTAAGTTCTTTAGGTTAAGGTTTTTTTCATGCTTATTAAGCACAAAATAAACCTTAGGCTAAGGAACTTATGCCTAAGTTTCCTAATTTATAACAAAGGGGTGAGGGTCTAAATAGTCTGGGCCACAACATATGAAAACCTTTTTTTAGCTTATAATTTGTGTGATAAGGACCTCCCTTTTAAAGTAAGACATAGCATAAACTCATAGTTTAGGGTTCATGATTTTTTAAACAAAATTCCATGAGGACCCTTCCATATAAATTTATATTAAATATTTAGATCATAAAACCATTTCCATATTTTTTAGGTTGAAGACTCCCATTTTTTAGCATTTTTTGAGCATTTCCTTTAGTAATATTATAAAGTCATTTCTGAGTTAATCAAATAGGATTTTAGACTGCTATTTGACCCTGAGTAAGATATTTCATCAAATTAAAATTGATGATCTCATAGACATTAAATACACCCTCATGAGCATCAATTGAAGGATGCATAGACATCGAGTTTAAGCCAGTGAAAATTTCATTTTATTGGGTTTAAAGTTGATAGTCACATAGGTACCAAGTTCATCTTTTTAGATCTTTGAATGATGGTCATTCAAAAATAAATTTTAAATTCATTAAAATATTTAAGGCCAAATGCAAGGATGATACTTGGTATTTCCATGGGTCTTCCCAAGGTCCCAATGTTAATTCACTCCATTGGATCAAATGTTGTGATAAAGTGACAGCCGTAAGATATTGATTTAGGGACTTGATTTTGATTAATTATCATGTCAAGTGGGCCCCTTTTAATTTTTAATCCTCAAATGCAATGGTGCTGTATGCCCATGTTTTAGCCCTCCTATATCCCTTTAACTTTTCAATTATGCTATACTCCATCTAATCAAGTCTTAGTAGGTAAGCATGGACCTTCAGATCACTAAAGATGTATGTTATTTAAGTCAAAGTTTAGGTTATCCTTACTCCATTGGATCAAATGATATGATAAAGAAACAACTCTAGGATATTATAAAATACAAAGAAGTTAAGATAAGACTACAAAGACATAAAAGACTTAGGCTCAAGACATTAAGACTAAGGTCATGATTGTATTAATGAATACATCAGGGCCTTAATATTAAAATCTTAGGCTAAGCTAGGAAATATTAAAAGGGCCCTACAAGATGACATTAGTTATGCCATAAAAAACTTTAGAAAAGAGGGGAAATAATAAAGGGTACCAAGTTTCTTAGTTAAGTTGTGTTAAAAAACATGACAGCCTAGAATATGTATTTTATACTCAAGTCCATAAATGAAATTAAAAATGGTTCCCACCGATTTGGTTCTTGATTTTATTCAAATTTGAATTGAGGGTTTGCTAGGGTTTTAGAATATAGAATTCTTAGGAACACATGCCATGGAACCTACAACTAAAATCTAAATAAATCTCATTAACACTATTAGTCTAGATTAAAGCAAATCAAAACCATATAAGCCTACCTTTTAACAAAGTGGATGAACTTGAACTTCTATAAAATACCTTGACATGCTAAAATTTCCATGTTTTATTCTAAGGGTTTCTCAAGGGTCTCAATTCAAAAAAAATGGGGGTATGTCAATCCCAACAAATAGTGGTGTTTACCTCAACAACTTTCAAATTAGTCTCATCTATAATCTTGGCTAGACCCATCCCTCTTACCGACTTGGTGGTCTGGATATCCATGTCATACTCTTGTAGCTTATTGACCCACCTATACCTTGTGTTGGATACTTTGGTCTGAGTTAAAATGTCCTTCACCATAGAGTGTGGGATGTAGGTAATAATCTTTGAACTCAAAATATATGGCCTAAATGTTTTAACAACCTTTAGAAGAGAAAAAACTTGTTTCTCCATGATGGTGTACTTACACTTAGGACCTTGCATAGATTTACTAAATAAAGCTATGGGTTGATCATGAACTTCCTCATTATTTTACAACAAGACAACAAGAATAATATTATATGATGCAAAAGAGAATATCTCGAATGACTTTATGTAATCAGGACTAGCCAAAATAGGGGAAAACATTAAAGCTCCATTGATGCCACTAAACACTTGCATGGCCTTCTCCTCCTATTTGATGGTCTAGTCCTTCTTCAACATAGAAGTAATAGGCAGAGTAATCTCTACAAAATTGGACACAAACAACCTTACAAAGTTAATTTGTCCAAAGAAAGATTGAATTCCTTTCTTGGACTATGGGATAAGCACTATTTCAATGGCTTCAACCCTTTTAGCGTCAATAATGACACCATTTTTAGACATTATATGTCTTAGTAACTTGGCCTTTTATACTCTAAAGTGGTATTTCTTGGGATTAAGTGAAATGTCAAACTCCCTGCATCTGATCATCACATTTTCTAGAAGCTCCAAATGTTTTTATCTTATTTTAGAGTACACAATAATGTTATCTTGATACATAAATATGAACTAGTTAATTATCCCTACAAAAGTGATGTCCATAGCTCATTAGAACATTGCACCAACATTCATCAAATTTAAATTCATCCTCATATATAGATAGGCACCCCAAGGCATTGCGAATGCAGTCTTGGAACTCTTGGATTCCTTTACCATAACCCAACTATAACTTGAGAAGCCATCCAATGTGGATAATATTTATGATCCAATAACACTTTGCAATAGGTTCTCCATATTAAGTACGAGATAATTATCTTTTAAAGAAGCTTTGTTAAAATTTATGAAATCCACACACAAGTGAATGTCACCAGTTTTCTTTCATACATGGACTAAATTTATAACCCATGATGAATACCTGATGGGATGAATGATACCATCATCCCTTAGCTTATTTAATTAATTTCATATCTTGGTGGCCAATATAGGGTTAATGGGTCTCTTTTCTACCTAAAAGGTTTGTTATCAGGCTGGAATGGGATGATGTACTAAAACAAGTATTTCCTATATGCTTTCAGATCATAATAAGACCATGTTAAGCAATCCTAGTACTTCCTTAGTAGCTACATGTAATCTTTTTTCTTTTTTTACTCAGGTGAGTACCCAACCAAACTTTTCTTAGATTTTCATGAGAACCCAAATTACACTTAGTCATGTCTTTTAAAATAAATGAGTCTCTTGACTTGATTCTATCTACTCCATAAAAAGATGCTTCTAAACTAACCAGTCTTCTTGGGAGAATGTTTATAATTAGTTGAATAATATCCTACCAAAATAAGGTCTCCTTCCCATAATTAACTTGAACCATTGATCCTAGGTCTATGAGCTAATAATGGAACTCAACTTAACAATTTAGAAACCTCTTAATCTATTTATCATCATCAAAGACCCACCAATGATGAATTTTTTTTGGGATTGAAGGCCTAATAAACACCTCCACTTGATATTGATAGTGAGGGCTCATTTTTTTAATGTTAAATTGAGTACCTAACCCTACAAGTTTGCCAACTTCTTGGTTGAAATTCCTATCATGATAAAAAATGTTGAATGCATCAAAAAATTCAAGCGAATCCCAAACAACATTATGATATTATTTCAACATCTTATTATTATTGGTAAAATCACTATTTACTTAATTTACCACTAACTCAAAATTAACCTTGATAATCAAAAAATTGATTCCATATTCATGGGCAATCATTAAACCAAGCAAGAGTGCCTCATACTCAGTATTATTGTTCATGTACTCAAAATAAAGCTAAAAATAATAAATAAAATATTTACCATTAGGGGCATAGAAGATAACTTTAGTCCCATTTCCAAGATTGGAGCAAGCCTTGTCAAATCACATCTTCCAAACTATATTTTATTTTTTAGGATCAACATCAGGACAATAAGTTGTTTTCTAGTATCAACATTCCCAACAAGGTTGCCTAAGTCAACATCCGTGTACAACACTTCATTAAGAACTTGATTTGGATCTTCAATCACATGTATCATCTTTGGCTCTCTATAAATTTTGACCATCTTACCCTCCAAAAGAATGGTGGTGTAGGAAAGGTCCATTTGCACACTTCCATCCATGCTAATAGCCCATTTACGTGGCAACAAAATCCCCTATTTAGGTGGGTAGTATACAACTACCATGTTCATGTTTAAGTACTTTCCTAGATGCACTACCAACTCTACCACCAACCCCTTGAATTTTCCAATAACTAGAACCTCTCATGATTCTATGGTATAACACTTGACAAAGGCTAATGTGATCTTCAATCCAAGATCATTGAGGACACCGAAGGGAATCACATTATAAGAATCTCTAGAATCAAACATGAAGTTATGAACAATCAGACCATTAATTAGCATGGTCATATAAAATGGATCCACATTTAGTTAAATTTTAACTAATGTAGTCCCCAAATAGATCTCTAAAGTAGGTTGAACAACCTCTTCTGATTCTTCATCTTCTTCTAGGGGTACTTGGGGAGATTCAACTTCATTTGCATCTGACCTTTCACCAAATTCTAAATATTCAAAGGCCCTCTTCCTATGTTTAGGTATTTTGAGTAACTCAACAAGTGGTACAATTTTTATTTATTTAACTCAACACTTGAGCCATATCACACACATTATATTGAGGAAGATGCATATTTGGTGGAAGGGTAACAACACCTTCAGCTAGAATATACTCACTCAAGGTCTGAAGTGGAGTAGGCTAGGATGGATTAACTTTTTTAATAATAACCTTCAAAGGTGGATTTTATTTGAGATCATTATCACTCTTAGGGATATTAGACAATATAGGCATTTTGTTGCTCTTAGTAGGAACACCTCTGTGTTTAGTAGCTTGCGACATGGGTGTTATCTTAGAATCTTCTTGGACTGCTATAGATTTATTTACTTATTTGATTGCATTCCCTTCTTTTGAATTTACAAGGGTAGTGTCTTGAGGAACAACACTTGGCTACCTAATTCTAAATTTATATTCCTTCTTTTAGGAAGCTATAACATTAATTAATAATTACTTATCCTCAACTGATGGATTTCCATCAATATATTTCTTGATCATTATAGAGTGCAAGATATCAAAATCATGAATGGGCAATTCATATGCTTGTGCTATATTAACATCATAAACAAAGTCAAAATTTAAGACACTCTCTAGTTTGACAGTGCTCCAAAACTAATCAACCATAGTATCATCCAATAATTCCATGGAGGCAATCAATTTATTTTGATGTCTTTAATAATTGAAGATAAAAATCTCATAAGCAAATGACACATATTCAGGTTCATCTAGATCTTCATCAACTTGTTCATTAATATCACATAGAGGGTACAAAAGGAAGCATTTGTCACACCAATCAATTTATAAATTATAATTCATAACATTTACCTTGGTGTTTTAAGGATCAAACACCTCCTTTCTAAATCCTTTGTTCTAGTTTTTGTCCATCTATCTTCATAAGTATGCCTCTTCCCTTTATCATTATCTCTATTATGGAAAGTGGGCCCCATTTGTACTTGATTTGGATTTGGAGCTCTCTCATATTTGGTAAACACTTGAGGGACCCCCTTTTTAGCTCCAACCAACTTGTATGACATTTCTTTGACAACAAAGGTTAAATTTTTGATAGTTTCCTCCAAGTTGGCTATCTTCATGGGCTATGTCTTTTATGGATTGACTAGTTTCACATTAGCCCTCTTGTTCATGGGATTTCCCATATCCTTGATGTTGTTCTCAATTTGTATGTACATATTAAACAATAACTATAGGTTAGTGGGAGCCTTGTCCCTCAAGAAATATGAAGCTATGTTATTGGGCATGATGTTTTTAGGTAGTTACATCATAGTCTTGTTGAACTGAGTGTTGAAGCCTATACAGACTCATTATGATTCTTCTTGATATTTTCAAATTTATCCAAGACAAACCTTGGATCAATCCTAGAACCATACTAAATTCTAAAAATATTTTGCATCTCTTCCCATGAATTAGTGCATACAATAGGAAGGGAATTAAACCATTCATGAGCATCTTCCTCTAACATGTGTAAAAACAAATTAATTCACACATCCTCATACTCAACCTTATAATATTAAATAATATTTTGAAAGGCCCTAAAATGCTAATCACTTCTTACTGCATTATTCCTTTGTACTTTAGGGAGGTATTTCCTAACTTCATTTGGAACCTCATTAGGATAGCCTTTCATCTCATTAAAATTAATAGGCCTAAATCTGTAAACATGGAATGTAGGATGTGCATCATCATCTTGGTCCCTATGCCTCATGATTATTTAAATAAGAGGTTCAAGAACAAATGGAAAAGGGATATGAGGGGGTGAATGAGGTAGACTTGGTGTATTAGATTTGGGAGGGGATTCAACTAGTTGATGAGCTAAAAACTATATAAGACTGTGTGTTTTAGAATTAGTAGAAGAGTTTTGATAGTCCTCAATAATGGAGGGTCAACAAAGATCTCAATATTGTTAAAGATTAGATAACCTTTTGTAGATAATATCTACCCTTCAATAGGTGTCTAGACTTGTCCCCTTATTTGAGGAATACCTAAGGGTGGAACAAGTTTCTTAGATGGGTCACTTTTGAAATATGATCTTAGTCCTTCCAACTTTACAAATAAGAAGATACTCAAAATTTAAAGTTAGCAAAATATTCAGAATAGGTACTAATATTTCTTGAAACTAGAAAATAAAGTCAAAATTGTCACTAGAATTAAACTTATAGAATAGAACAGTTTACAAACTACTATGATATAGACTAAAATTAAACTTGTTAAAGCTTAATGAGATAAATAAAAAAGACACTAATATTTTCAAAATATGTTCAAAAGGGAAACAACACCTTCTAACATGTAATGTTAATAGTTCTTTGCAATAGACTCAATATAAGTCAAATTTTCAAACCTTAAAACTTCTTGGCACGTCCCCAAGGGAGTGTTATGACATTGACAACCAAGATAGTTAGATCAGTGTAGTAACAACAAAAAACTTCATAAGATAAAATATTCATAGCTCTCTACAAGAATTCCTAACAACACAAGTGACCAAAAGTTTAGTTTATTCCCTAGAAATGGTGCTAAAAGAGTGTTGGTTCCTAGTTGTACACCTCTCTAATTTGGCCTTACACACTTGAAAGAGAATGGAAAGCAAGGATGAAAAATGTGCCAGTATATCAGTGTATTCAAGGGAGGGTTTGGAATCAAGAATGGACCAGATTGAGAAAATGAATAAGAGGCACCTACAAAGGGTATGGTTAGCTCCCTACCATTTTGGCTTTGCCTAAACCAAGGTGAGAGAACATGTGGGGTAGATTTCTGACATAAAGGGATTTTGAAACTCAATGTCCATGGGGATTCTTGGCACAAGGGACAAATATGAATAGATCATAACCAATTTTACACACTTCATTCATGAAGGGTTGTCACACAAAATGCACAAATGCTTTATGTCATACACAAGCTACTAAAGATAGATGAAATTGTGACTAAAATCTTCATTTTGAATAATATTCAACTAGAAAGGGACTAAATAAAGACTACAATGCTAGGATTTAGAGTAAAAAATGTAAACACATTTAAAATATGTAAGATCTTATGCATTTTCAAGGCAAATAACACTTATGGTATACAATAAGGTGTATTATTTGTAGGGTAGGATAGGGTAGGACAACTTAGACAACTATAAAATGGAGGGTGGCATGCTGGTGGCTTCCAAATAGCAAGGTATTTGGTAGAATTTTATGATAATTATTTCTTAGCAAAGATGCAGAAAAATTTAAACACAAGATAATGGTAAACACTAAATGATCCCTAAAATCCTAGAACATACACTTAAACTAGAATCTCAAATAGTTTCTCCTACTAAATTCATGAACCTAGGGTTCCCTTAAAAGGTATTCAATAACACATTTCCAAACATAACTACATAAATGGATTTATAACTGAAGTACATGATCATAATGACAACTAGTAATGAACACAAACCCAAATATCTAATCAATATAAACTATAAAACATATTATTGCATTTCATTAATAGGATACAATAAAGAACCATAAATATTTTCTAGTGACTTGAAAAGAAATATTAAAAACATCAACACTTCAAAATGCTACCATGGGGACAAACATGGTGAGATTACTCTTTTGACAAGGGAGACATAAACATGCTCTCAAATCTTGCTAATGGTTATACAAATGTAACCACCTTAGCAAGGGAGATAAAAGATACACATAGTAATTGATCCCAAAAAAATTGCATAACCTAGACTTAGAGAAAAAGATGCCTAAAATAATGACCTCCCACAATCAACAGCCAAAAAAAACCTTAGAACAAAGGACAAAACCCTTATTTATACATTTTTGAATCTAAAACTATGGGTCACAACTTGAAAAATTATAGATTAAGCCTTCAAGTCCACTAAGATACTTCCAGCTAGAAAATATTCCATGCCACACCTGAGATCTTCATCCACTTATAAAAAAAATCATTGTTGAAACTACCTTTGTAAGGAATGGTGAAGATTTGAAACAAAACTTTGATCTTTTGACTAAATATGATGATGAATTCATGATATAGATGGTGAAATTCATAGTGGAATCCCAAACAACTATTTATCATCATATATAACTGCCTAGAGATGCTCTTGATTGCTCACTTGCACAGTTGGAAGGAGAAAATCATTTGAAGAGACAAAGAAATTTTGTCCTCATGTGAAAATTATTTTGAAATGATTTCTTCTTACTTGATTTCAAATCATGGAAACTTTTGGATAGGAAATATATTCTTTTTTCATTCCAAGGAAAACCCATTACCTATAATGATGGCTTGAGAGTTGATCTGATTGTGACATGAAACATAAAATGATCTACAATCATGATTGAAAATATTTTATCTAGAATGGTAGTTATGCATTCTTATATGCTTCAAATCATTGGCACGTCTATGAAAGAAAAATCAATTTTATATTTTAAACCAAAGATTACCATATACTAAAATTTGGTATGCCACATCGAATCTAACTGGGCATTTTTGGGGCCCAAAAGTGACTAAGTCAATTAATTGGCTCCAATATGGAAACTTGTCACTTCTTTGTGTAATCCAACCCTTTTGAAAATTAGACCTCATATCACATCATTGATTAAGCAAATGCGAGCCATAGATCTTGTATGAAATGATAAATTTCTAATTTGTGGCATGTAATTGTACCACTTGGCATTTCTGCATTTTCCCACAGGATCCTTGAATTTTTAATCATGGCTATGCACCATCAAATCTAGCTGGGGTAAGTAAATGTTCTCCATTAAATCATGATATAAGGGGTGGATATTTATTGGATACTACCTTTTATTTAGCCCCAAGGATATGCCACTTGGTAGCTCTACAGGCTTCTAGTGTACCTTACAGATAGTCTCTATTATTTTGAGTACCCTCATGCCATGTATAAGTATCTCTCTTGATCTCAGGTATTATTGAAATATCAAATAATAAATTACACCATCAGATCTTTGGAATATGTTCAAACTTAAAATCATGCCCTGTGAGCTTGAAAATTGTCATGCTTGTGCTTATCCTAGGTTCTTTTGACTATTCAACTTTGATTGTGCATCATTAGATTATCCTACTCCACACAAACACATGTTTTTGGATCTACCTCCATTCAAAAACAAATGGCTACTTCATGAGGTCTAAAATTGATGCTTTTGAGACCATATTTAAAAATTTTAATGCCAATGGATATTCTCTATAGTTTAAAGTTGACATCCATATGCCTATCAAAATATGTCCATAAGACCATCATACCTACAATTCAGAAATATTTATTCAGGGACTTTGTTCTACAATAATTTTGTCTAAGTCTATCTTTGTAATTGTTTTTTTCTTCAGCACTTCTGCTTAGGGATTGTCTTTGGCATAATTGTCCCACACCAATTCTTTTAGACATTCTGTCAAGACAATTATTTTGAATAAAATGTTTGAGACAATTTCCATGAAAGATTTGAATTCACACTTTTCCCATAATAATTAAGTCTTCATCTTTTTTTCTTCATTGAGACAATTTTTTTTAAAAATTTTGTTTAAAAAAATTTACTCATAGAAAATTAACTTTGTATTTTTCCCAAAGCAATGCAATTCTTTCACACTTTTTGCTTGGGCGAAATTCTTGAAAAAAATAGGACTTCTATTCTACCACAACTTTGCCAAAAGTACCCTTCAGCCATTTGAACATACCCTTCAATTTTTTTTTCAAGGGTACTTATCCTACATAGTTTCCCTTTGAACTTTTATAATGGCCCTTTAGATCTCTTGAAAGTGCCCTTTAGACTTATTGAAAGTGTCATTTGCCCTCTAGACTTATCCTTTAGATTTTTTGAAAATGTTGTAAGGAAAAAATTCCTGAAGGAAATCGCCCTTCAAAAATTTTACAAAGGTAAAATGACCCTTCTTCAAGTGTCCATCGAGAATTTTTCAAAGGCAAAATTCCTGAAGGAAATGACCCTTCAAAGATTTTGCAAAGGCAAAATGACCCTTCAAACATTTTGTAGATACTTTGGCCAAAGTATATAAGTCCTTACCTTTCTTTTGGGATTTTTGTGTGGACAAAATAAATGAAGGGTAAGTTTCCTTCGAATATATTTTTTTTTAGATAAATTTTTTGAAACAAATAAGACTTTGCACCTTTTTATGAAACAAAATATTTTTGTTGGGATTTTTGTGCGGGCAAAATGACCGACGGGCAAGTGACCTTTATAATTTTTGCTGTGGAAAAAAAAAATGAAGCAAATGACCCAAAATAATGGAAATATCCCTTTGATATTTTTTTGTAGATAAAATGACTGAAGGAAATAATCCTTTTGGCTTTTTATGTGGATAAAAACCCTGAAAGAATATGGCCTTCAGACAATTTGCACAAACATTTTTTCCAAAAGACTAAGGAATTTGCACCAAAAATAGACTAAATAATATAATGAAATACCTAATGCAAAATTCTCAAAGGAAATACACTAAGTAAATACCAAGTTAAATAACCTAGCCTCTTAAACATGAACTTGACCTTTTCAAAAGAACACTTTGAAATAGAAATTGGGCTAATAACTTAGACATTGATATCTGACAAGGGCCTAATTACTTCAATGAAATACTAGGAACTAACACATATGTTATATAATTGACATATTTTTCTATAATATTATATCCATGGGCTAATATGACATTTTTATAATGGTTACTTATGCTTTACTTTATGCACTTCCTTAAGTGTTTTGTCTTACTTGTTTGAGCATTTAAATATGATCCTTTGATTTCATCCCCATGCCTATGTATGATTTATTTAACATCTACATCATGTCATTATTTTTTATATGGAAATTTTATATTTCATTCTTTCTTTCATGGAAATTTGAGAAAATCATGTTCCTTCGATTATGCGACATTTAAACATGCCCCTTGTTTACAGTCTCTTTAGACTATTACTTGTTGACTTGTTTTTTAGTACTCTTGTATGTGTGTGTTTTTTCTTGTTGATATTTTACTATTATTATCTATATGTTTCCATGATATTATCATGCATCTTAGGCCTACATGTGATCACATTGGTTCTATGCACTTAAATGATATATCTACCTAGACATGTTCCTTATATATGTACATGGTTACAATTACAAAGTATATAATTGTCTTATCCTTTTGAGGTGAGGTAACTACCAATACATGTCTGTAACTCACCTCAAATTGGGGGCATATTAGTGTAGTAATGTCATACAAACATTTTATCCACACTTGGCATAATTTTTAGATTCAATTGGGGCTTGTCATATGGACATCTCTTTCACACATTCATAGTTTTTAGATTATAGTAGGGGCTTGCTTTAGAATCATGTTCTCCACATTCATTAAATATGGTACTTATATCAGTTTTTAGATTCAATGGGGGAATTTCATATGGTAATGGCTTCCACACATTCACAATTTTTAGATTTAGTGGGGGCATGATTGGGAAGCATGTTCTCCACATTTATTCAATATATGGTACTTATATTAGTTCATATCTTTAGTGGAGGTATTTTTTGGAAGCATGCTATCCACACCTATTCTATATTCAACATCTCTAGCACATAGTGGGGGCATGTTTTGGAAACATGTTCTCCACATTGGTGCTTTTATCATTTTTTAAATTTCTCCATATATAGTAGAGGCATGCTTTGGAATCATGTCCTCCACACTTAATTATCTAAATCAGCCAAAACACACATTTATATGATTTATATTCATAGTTGTGGTAGAATTATATACATTGGTACCATTTTTATACATAGTTTCATCATGACACATATCTAAGGTGCATATGTTATGCAACATGTGTTTAATATTGAAAAATCCAAATTAGTTTAAAACTCCAAAACCATTGCACATACTAATACCCCACAAAATTTTATGAACCATATTAAGATAATCTATTACAATAGTTAGTTCACCTTTTTTTATGTTTGAGGTGGTCAAATCACTTAATCTTGCCAAATTTTCACGTTAGAGTTGATCATACAGCCTCACTAGGATATAAGTATCATTAGGTTGCATGGTTGAGCTAATCTCAATTACTAGGTGACAACTTGCTTTTGATCCAAAGTTGGGGGTATGTGCCTTCCAATATCTCTGTCTCTATCTCCTTGGATAGATGCACTTTAAATATTTATCTATATTTATCCTAATCTCAATTTTAGAGCCTTACAATGATAAATATTTTGTAAAATAACTTTCCAATAAGCAAGATAGTTACATCAACAAATATGTGTAATCTTAAACCTTGCTCTTTCATTTCAATTTATTTCAAGTAATTTTAACGCAGATTATATGCAATGATTTTACACTGTAACATGCTCTTAATTATAAGTCAGTCACTAGTAAATATCTCAAATTCAACTCAAACAAACACAAATGTATATGCACACCTAGGTACTTATTCATTTCCTTTAAACTAGAAATTTCATTACTAGATTTAGGGGGGAATGCATATGATATTTTATATTAATGTAACACTTCAGTCTTTTACACTAGGAAAACTCAAACCTTGGTTTTTACTCCTATTTGTACACTCTCTTTTCTTTTACAAGCCTCACATCTAATATATTTTGTGCCCTTTAGCCTATATCTTGGTGTGACTAGTCTTATATTGATGGCATAGACATCTATCTTATCCACAATGCTTAAAATGTACTTATCTTACACCTCTATAAGTTTTGAGCCTAAACCTATTTTTCTACTTTTTGGAAACTAAAATTTGAGATAAATAATAGTGTTGAAGTTACTTTCCTATCCCAATTCAAATGTCTAATGCCCTAAAATCATTCAATTTGAAAATGAAACATATCCTTATGGTAGACCTAAGTGATTTAATACAAGTTATTATGTCAAATGTATTGATATAAAGGCAATATCAATCCTCATTCATTCCTCACCTAGCATTCAAACCAAAGAGCACTCAAAGATCATTCAATCAAGCAAATATTCCTTATTTATTCCTATTTCCAACCCAATCATAGGTATTTCACATCTATAGGTTTAAATTACTAAAGGAGCAACCCAAGAGCTCAATTTTTCAAGTTTCAAGCTAGGTCACTATTGTACTTGCTTTACACACATTACATGATTCATGCATAATACAACATAGGGGGGAAACTACATCAGTTTGAGGCCCTCTTTAGAGTATTGGTTATGTAGGTAGCATCCTTTGATAATAGGATCATTAGATCAACTCGACATCATCTATCCACTAACCCATTTTCCACTAAGGTCACATTGAAGATGGAAAACAAGAGTTTTTCCATTTCACTAAGAGTGATAGTCCATGACCAAATATGAATGCATTATATAAAAAGTGAATCCAAACATAGAACCATCTAGGTGTTCACATCCTATTTCACTAGATATTCCATACATGACACTATCATTGGACTTAGACATTAGCATCGATGTAACCATTCAGGACTGATGCAACTATCCAAATATCCAAAGGCACTAGATCTAGAAATGTATTAACATTAAAACATGCTAAGTGCTTTTCTTATTTTTTATTTATATATCTATCTTAGTTATTCTTTCCATATTTAGACTATCTCAGCATAATAAATTCAATATATTCTTATCTTTGAGTTTAACATTTAATTTGTTTGTTATAGATCTGATTATCACCCTTGTACCATTTCATTTTTATATTCTTAACCCTAATATTAAAGTGAAAACCTAAAAAATATTTCATTTTAGTGTTAAAAATCATGATGAAATTGACTTGAAAGTGATAATTTCATGATAGAATGTGGTGGTTTCATTAAGGAGACTGGTAGTTTCATCACAAGAAGACTGAGGTAAAAACTAAGGTAAAATAAATCAAAAAATGTAATTTTAGAGGTTTAAAAGGGGAAAAATAAGGTACAATTTTAAAAATAATTAAAATAAATTCATTTCTAAGGATATGTATATGTGGAAGTCCTTTCATCATCATTGGATTTTTCATAAATGTTGCATTGTGTAATTTTTGGATGTGTACATATTTCCCCTTCAGGGAGGCACTTCATCATGAATTGGTGAGGGTGTTTTGTACAGTAGTGGTGTATTTAATTATAAATAAGGATAAAATAATTACCTTATTTTCATAACATAAAGAACCCAGTCAAGACACCTTCTTAACCCATGAGCAAAGAATGAGAATCAAGTGTAATTTTATTCAAAAAGTAAAAAATGTGCTAATTAATCAAAACCTAGACAAGTGTACTTACCATCTGAATAGAGGTGAGGATACTACCTAATAAATTATTTTAGGGGAATAAATTTAATTTTTTAATGTATTGAGAGATTTAAAATCAACTTTGATTTAATCTAAAATTGAAGTTATGTATCAACCAATCTATCCTATAATAACTAACTATTAAACTAGTTGTGTTGTAAGTGTGATTGTTAAAAAAAATACTAATTTAGGACATAAATGAATTAAATAACCTTAATAAACACATAAAACACCAAATATATTAAGTATAACACTAATAATCAAGTTCCTATATTGGTATCATACTCAATATTCCCCCCTTTGATGCAAAGAGGTAAAACATCTATCATCTTCTTAAGTCTTATATGAATCTAATTGTATAATAGCTTGGTGAGAATATAAGAAAATTTATATTCAATTATCACATAATCAATTAAATATTTCTTATCATTGAAAAATTCTCTTAGAAAAAAATGTTTGAGTTCAGTGTGCTTGGTTCTAGCATGGAAAACTGGCTTCTTGGACAATTGTATTGCCCCATTGTTATCACAAAATATATGTGTTGGATCAAGTTGAGTCTCTTTGAAATAAAAAAAGATAATTATAAACCATAATAATTATGGAAAAGTTTATGTAATGGATTTACATTCATCTTTAGTAGAGGATAATGTAATTTTAGCTTTTTTCTTTGAAGATTAAGAAACTAACCCACTTCACATTGTGAAGTAATAACCTAAAGTTGACATCTTATCATAAAGAGATACTCTTAAATTTGAATTTATGTATCAAATGATACATAAATACATTTTTTTTATAAAATTAATACCATGATTATAAGTACCACTTGCATATCTAAAAATTGTTTTTACTACTTTGAGTGATGGTTTTCTCATAAATATAGAAGCTAGTGAAACCCCATAATTGATATTAGGTATTATCATAATGAGATACATCAAACCTACCACCATGATTATAAAATTATTTTCATCATTATAAGGACTTCCATACTCCCTCATAATTTCTTTTCCATTTGAAATTGGAGTGTTTAATGGTTTATAATCATGAAGATTATACTTCTTTAACATGTCTTTGGCATGATTGGATTAATAAATGAATACTTACTCTTTATTTAGATGGAATTCCATGCCAAGAAATTAATTAATAATTTCATGATCAGTCATCTCAAATTATGATTTCTTATCTCCCTTAAAGTCATCTATGTAGAGACAAACATATAAAATATTATAACCCAATTATTGTATTTAAATTTTTTGTTCATTTTGACTTCTTAAAAATCCTTTATCCAATAAACAACTATAAATTTTTGAGTACTAATATTTTTGAGCTTACTTCAGTCCATAAATAACCTTCTTCAACTTATATCCCAAAATTATTTACCCTTTACCACAAAACATTATGGTTACCCTACATAACATTCTTATTCAATTGCGCCATTTAATAATGCACTCTTAACATAAATTTTATTAATTTTTAATACTTTATGAAAAAGTAAAACAACAATTAAGCTTATAGTATCTTGAAATGCCACATGTGCATAGGTTTTCTCATAGTCAACCTCATATGTTTGTGAAATTCCCTTTACAAATAGTCTAGTTTATAGCTTATCAATTGTACCATCACTCTTGACTTTGGTATTTTAAAGTCACTTTGTAAAAATTAAATATTTATTTAATGGACTTTAAATTAAGGTACATGTATCATTCTTCTCAATTTAATCCATCTCTAATTTCATTGCATCAACCCATTCTTTATTTAGACTAGCTTTTACATAGCTTCCAGGTTCATTAGCCACTATTAACATTGTAAACATAGTATTCTCATCATAAGAATCATAAAAAAAATTACCTTCTTGATGTTTAATCCTTGTAATCCTCTTCTCATAATTTTTATTCAATAATCACTTGTTCTTGATTATAATTGATGTAGATGGATGACTAGTCACTTGTGAAGATCTAGTATTATTTCTTGTTGATCTATAAACATGTGTGGGACTTTATTATCCCTCAAAATCAACTTCAATATGATCCCCACATTCACTTATAATTTTTTTATCTATATTATTATAGTAAACATACACTTTATTATCTTAAAATTTACAATCCCTAGAAATAATTATGGATTTAGTTGTAGGATTATATAACTTGTATTCTTTGCTTTCATCTCTATAACCTATGAAAATATGAGGAAAACTCTTTGGATCTATTATTTTTCTCTTCTCATCTAGGAAAAATTAAAAATACAAACAACTAAACACCTTAATATGATCAAGAACTAGTTTTTAGACATACCAAGATTCATAAGGTGTCTTATCTTTGATTTCCATTATATGAATTATTTTAATGATGTAGACTATTATTTTTACTGATTTGACCCAAAAACACCTATGCAATTGATTATTATCCAACATGTTACTTTATAAGTCCATGATGGATATATTATTTATTTAAACAACATAATTATGTTGTGCTGTGTAAGGATTTGTTAACTACATTTTGATTCCATGTGAAGCATATAACTTATTAAATTCATAAAAAAAAAATTACATCCTTTTGCTATTCTTAAGGACTTGAAGGAATGTCCAAATTATTTCACATATAGATCTTTAAAATTTTAAAAAAATAATAAATATTCACTCTTATATTTCAACAAATTAACCCTCATAAACCTTTCAATATCATCTATGAAGTAAATGAAATATAAATTATTACCAATATTTATGCAATACATTGGTCCACAAATCTATAGGAACCAGTTCCAAAGGTGTGTTTGTTATCCATTTTATGATAAAATAATAATACCTATGATTTTTACCAATAATACATGAGTTTCATGCATCGTATTTTTTTAATTCTAGTTTGGGAAGACCTCTTGCCATACCCTTTATGTCAAGAATATGTAAGATCTAAAAACTGATATAACCATATCTTGAATGCCACAACATTTTAACATATTAAATGGTGGAGAAACAAGTATAAAAATTCATCATATTTATATTTAATGGAAAAATCCTAATATTTTCCATATAATATTTTCCAATCAACCTATTTTAATATCTCTTATTAAAAATAGAATAAACACCATGTTCAAAAAGTAGTTTGAAACCCTTTTTCTATTAATTGAAAAAAATTAATAAGATTGTGACATAGATTTGGATAAAAATATGCATTATTAATTTAAACCTTACTTTTATTTGTGATTATTTTCATGCTACTTTTTCCTTCAACTTAGATGGGATTTTCATTTCCCAATTGTACTTGGATTTTGAAAGAGTCATCTAACTTATTGAAACCATCTTTGTGACTTGTCATGTGATTTGAGCACCCTAAATCAAGAAACCAAAAATTATTTTCTCCCTCTATTCCCACATTTCATGTGAAAAAATAATTTGAGTCTTATTTAAAATCACTTTTATCAAATTGAAAATATTTGTTTTCAATCTTTATTAGCTTGATTCTTAGCTGCTAGTATCTTGCAATCTTTAATCATGTGTCCTAGTTTTTTATAATGATGACAAGTAAAGTATTTATTACTCTTACTTGTGAAGTTATCTTCATATTTTAAATTTTAATTTGAGTTTTTAAAACTCCATTGATTCTAATTTTTATTGTTATATTTTTTCTTTGAAACCTTTGCCTTGGTTTCAAGTGCTTGTTCTTTATCTCCTATGTCTAGTCTCATCTTATCCTCATGGGATAAGAGAGAACCAACCAAATCATTAACAATGATAGTGTTCATGTCCTTACACTCTTTAAGAGTGATCATAATATGTAAACATATTTGACTTAAATATATCAAAATATTTATTACTATAACACTATCTTGGATAGTTTCTCCACAAACTCTAAATCTATGCACTAAATTATTTACCCTTATGCAATAATATCCTACCCCTTTAGAATCTGTCATTCTTAAATTCTCAAAATTCATTTTAAGGGTTTGTATTTTTATTATATTACCTTATTAAATCCTTGATATGAATTTATAAATATATTTCATTTTTCATTGGCATTATTTCAACCAAATGAAGGTTTGGAGTGTATTGAGGGAGTGCAAATCATCACTTAATTAATTTAAAATTGAAGTTGTGTATCAAATAATCTATCCCATAATTACATATTGTTAATATAGAAGTGTTTTAAGTGATATTTTTGACAAAAAATGTAAAAAATAAATCCACATTTAAAAACACATGCTTTTTGGTCTTTATAGACCTACAATTCTTGGATAGATGTTTGGATTTATGTCACTATGAAGATAGAAGAAAGCTTGTGTATCTGCATTTTATTCATTTTTTTGTTATTTTATCATCTTATGTTAAGGTATTACAATATTTGGGTGGTGTGTACCCATGGATAATATTATTCCAAACTCATTTATATAAAATAATTCTCTTCAACTATTTTCTTCAATACTCAAAATTGTCACTTTTAAAACAAGAATATTCATAGAAGTAAAATTCACTGAAGCCATTGTTTCTTATGATAATGGATTGAAAACATTTTGAAAATTTATAAAACATGTATATAATACCAAATTAAATTTTTAAATGTATTAAGAGAGTAAAAATTATCTTTTATTTAATCTAGAATTGAAGATATGTATCAACTAATCTATCCTAGAATCACTAGTTGTTAAACTAGTTGTGTTGTAAGTGTAATTGTTGACAAAAAATTAATCTAAGATATAAATTAATTAAATAACCTTAATAAACATGTAAAAAAATAAAAATAAATATAACACTAATAATAAAGTGATCATATTGGCATCATACTCAACCAAATTCAAGACTGAAATGTCATGAACCTACAAAACTCGAAAACAAAGAAATAAAACATTAAAAATTTTATCCTTTGAGACAAATGGATTTAGTAAGATGGAAAATATATCCTAAAATATGATAATTTGTATATTGAAAAGGTAATTTGCAAAAAATGGCAAGTTCTTGAAATAAAATGGTTAGTTAAGTAGACTATATTTGAATACTTTCCAAAAATATAGTTCATTTATGCAAATTGAGTTTTGAGATTTTGGAGATTTGGATTCATGATGACATAATAAAGAAAGAAATTATCCAAATTGATGAATATGAGAAAAATATGGCCAAAATATTAGTGAAAACAAGAGTAGTGAAATCACATGTTAGTTCTATTGATTTTTACATTCTTTCCCTAATTTTGAAAAGTTAATAAAAATGCATCTAGATCTATTAAGCTTAGGAATTAGTTACATAAATGGGATTGAAGGGTTGGGTAGACTTGAGACTAGTGTCTAGAAGATGTGGGTTTTTATGTTGGAATTAGTAGGCACACAAATATATTTTCCCTATCTTATCATACACATATGGAGATCACTCACCTACAGAGGCATATAACTAGCTTAGAATCTCAAGTAAAGAGTCTATAGGAGGTGATCAAGGTTAATAGAGGTTAGGCCTCTTTGATATGATATAAAGGGGGGATAGCCTCCAAAGTATGGATGTTTAGGTGGAATCATAAGAGTAGGATTTATAGGCTATGTTAATACTCAACACTATGACCTTTTCACAAGAGGAGGAGGAACCCTAGACATACAACTTCTAGATGTGGGCAATAATTGCTTCCAGTGGGAACCTAGGGTCACTTATTGTACATGAATATACATATTTTATATATTTGAGATATTGAGACACATTTTACCTATATATAGGTAATTTTACTAAGACATGATGTATAAACATTGACACACACACACACACACACACACACACACACACACACACACACACACACACACACACACACACACATATAGAGAGAGAGATTTTAGCTTATTATATAGGTCCCTATAATGGTGTACTTTTAATTTTCATTTTAATTTCTCAACTTATTTACTTTAAATGACTAGACATATGATGATGTACCATATATATCTATTATTATCATGATAAATGCTATCTATATGATTATATATTTGGAATATGGAAAAATAATGTATGTAAATGTAAATGAGATGAATTTTTTACTAGTGTAATAATAAGTATTTCATAGGTGATGATTGAGATAATTTTTTGATACAAAAATCTACATCAAAGGGGTGAAATGAAAATAATATATATGGTGATATAGTGAAACTAGAAAAACATACATAAAAACTTCACAAGGACCCATAAGTTGAGATAATCTTTTCAAGTAAAGAATAATTTGTACTTTTTGTCAAACCTATAAAAAACCAAATTTATTGGCTTCATATATAGGTGGATAGTCATGACATAATTGTTCAAATGGGATAGAGTTCTCCTTTTGTCATAGACATCTAGACAAACTTTTTAGAGATTTTTTTTGACACTTTCTGATTTGACTTAGCTTTTTACAACCTCCTACACCTAGTCTCATGTGAAAGAAGATGAATGGGCTCACCACCAAAGGCTAGATGTAAGATATTAAATGTATCTTTCCCTAATGATAACATTACACAACTAGTGAGATGGAAGGGATCATCATCAAGGATTAGTCAAGGGGGAGAGATATGGAATTTACTTGATTTTCATGAGATTTTGACTTTTGAATTAGTGTATTGTAATTTTATTTTTTTGGGAAGGCCCTTACCCCCAATTCTATTCCCTGTGTAACTAGTGGGATGTAAGGTATCATCACCAAGGATAAATATAGGTGAGTAAAGTTACATATTTTTTAGCATGATAATGATTTGTCTTAAAGGGAACAATAAAAGGAGATTTTTTCATAGACAAACTTCTAGACTAGATTTTGGACTAGCTTTTTCTAGGCTTACAAAGAAGTATATGATGAATAAGGTATAATATGCTCATAATAACTAATTAAAAACTAATGTCATGATGATTTATAAGGGTAGATATGGTGATAGGGAAAGTTAAATGAAATGGTATGCCAAACTTTAAAGGTTTTTATCATATGAATTCATAGAGAAACATATATCAAATAAAACATTTGATATGTAAGACAACACACAAATAATGGAAATGCAAAGAGGGAAATTCAAAATGAAATGAATATATGTAGAAATGTTTTAGGTGTAAAGAGTTAATAGACTCATTGAATTATTTACCCTCTAAAGTGCACAATTGATAAGACCCATTATTGAAGTCTTTAGTCACTAGATATGAGCCCTAATAATTAGGCCTAAACTTACAACCTTATCCTTTATTATTATCTATTTTACTATCAAGTATCTAGATAAATATTCCTACTTTCATAAGACAGTCATCAACCTTCTTATTGAATAGTTAGACCATGTAGTCTATGTAGGTAATGTGATTTTATGTGACCACAAGCTGATGTTCATCTAAGGTCTCTAAATACTCTAACTATGTGCTTATATAGTCTTCATAATCGATGAGACCTTGAAGAGAGACATGTAGGATAAGAATTTACACCTCAAGGGGTAGAATAACTTAAACCCTAAATACAATAGAATACAAGGTTGCTCCCATGGGAATATAAATAACCATTTTATATGCCCATAACTTATGGTATAGTTAAAGAAGAGGAAGGTGGGGAGGACTAGCATATGGAGAAAAATATATTGAGCTCGATAAGTAACATGGTGAACATGAAGATAAGGTGGGTTTAGAACCATTTTTTAAGCCTATTAGTGTGATTCCTACTAAGTTTCCTATTTATTATTCTTTGAATATATCCCTATCCCTCTCCACCCTAGTAAACTTAAAATGATGGTTTTTTTAGCTATGTTAGATAACCTTCAAGAAGATTTATCCTTTCATAAATTAATTTTTTATTGGGTGTTTTAAGATTTAAAGATATTAAATAAGGGTAGAGGTTTTAATAAATAAGACCATTTGGTATCATATTATTTGAAAACCCCATCTACAAACAAAATGATTGCACTGAAGAGGGAAGTAGGTGGGATGAGAGAGGAAGTGGATTCATACAATACTATAATTCATAATATTAAAGTTTAGTTGGATAATATTAAAATGAATTTAGACAAAGTTAAGAGATTGAATATGGAATCTATGAAGAACTATGTTAAATATGTGGATCAATTCTAGTAAGCGATGCTTAAGTGAAAGTCTGAGTTGATGAGGCTAGGTCAAGAAGGAACTAGTAAGTGTAGCAAGCGTAACAATCTAACCATTGAGTGGAAATGTTAGGAACTTGAATCTCTAATTGACCATATCAATATCATAAAGGAAATATAGAATGCATTTTTAAGTATGGATAATATGACTCTACCTAATATCTGATCCAATTGGTATCTCAGTGGTGTTGTTTTTAGTTTATTATCATTTTGTGTTTTGCTCCATTTTTTTGATATTGAGGCTTGGTTGTTTCTTATTTTTCCTAGGTACCTTATATTTTATCTATGATTGGGGGTTTTATATTTTTTTGTATGTATTAATATATAATAGGGTTGGGGCCCTATAAAAATAACTATTTTACCCTTTAGCAAAAAATTTAGGGTAGAGCTGAAGGTGCTAATCTCTTTTGTTATCTTTGACAATTTTGACTAAGATTAACTTTAAGGTTTTGTTCATGGTCTTAGATTAGATTTTGGCCTATGGATAATAAAGAGAAGATATGTGGGATGAGATATTATAATTATGTCAAAATTCATGCATCTTTGGATTCTTGAAAGGTGTCACATCCAGTTCTGCTTTATAAAACTAATTAAGCATTAATATTGGATTATGAGACTAATGATTTGTAGTTCTAATTTTTATGTCTGAGATGGATATATATATATATATATAATTAAGCATTAATATTAGATTATGAGACTAATGATTTGTAGTTCTAATTTTTATGTCTGATATATATATATATATATATATATATATATATATATATATATATATATATATATATATATATATCTGTGTGTGTGTGTTGTATAATTGATAGCTATATTATTTTTCTCATTATCAATATTATGATTGGATAGTTATTTCATATGTTATACTATGTTTTATTATCATGATGGATGATTTCATTTGTAGATTATTACATTCAATAGTTTATTGATGCTTATATATTGGTTATTATGATAATATCAAACTAACTACCCATTATTTTATTGAGGTGGTTGCAATACTATCCTACCCTCATAGCTAGTACTAAGGGAGAGTATCATTAGAGAGGGTGATGTAGATACTAATATTGGGGGTTGAGATAACTTCATTGAACTTGTGCACATACCACATGTAGTTTATTCAGTGAAATGAAAATTTCTTGTGATGGTTGTTTAAAACATATGATTCTTGTTTGAATTTATGAGTTCCATACTTTTTATGATTTGATTAACATGATATTTTATTCCATTGATCGACTGTGTTCTTAAATTTGCATAGGATTTTAATTATGTTTTGATAATCTTAACTACATTCTGGTTATTAGAAGTTTAAGTTTTATTTTCCTTTTTTGGTTACTTGATATATCTTATTATGATGGATCATCTTATGCCCTTTGGTAACATGGAATAGGAGACAAAAGAGATAAAATAATGCAAATAAAATTGATTTAAATAAACTCCAAAACTATTGATATTATTTATGGTTATTATAACTAGTGGCATTTATGAAGTTGAAAGGTAATAAAGCTTAGGTCTTTGGAAAGTTTGAAAAATGTAAAAAAAAGGATTAAGTTTTGTTGTTGATATCATTATGGGATTTGAATTAACTTATGGAGATTTATAGGGTTTTCTTCAACTAACATGCCCAAATTTAAGTGGAAGACTTCAAGTTGATGGAAGAGTGGATGAGTTCAAGAATGGAAGAATTGAAATTTCATTCTTGTGAACTTGCATGAAATAAGATAATAACCTAGACATAAAATTCATGATTGGATTATGGAAATAAAATAAGAAATAAGGGGAAAGAATAAAATGGTGGTGTGACAGAAAGGAGGAATAATCCAAAGTTTGACTAAGAGGAAAAGAGTTATTCTTCTACACATTAAGACTACAACATTCAAGTAACCAGGTTAGTTTATTTTTATATTTATTGGATTTTCATTACAAGAAAAATATGAATCTTGTAAGGGTTATTTTATATTTTTTCTAAATGTGTGGAATAATAACTTTTAGGAAAAAATAAACTAGGGTTTCATGACTATGGACTTGGGGATGGAACTTGGTTATATCCACATGTCAATACTCATGAATACTAAATCTATGTGTGTAAAGGAAACTAAAATCTTTGAGGTAAACCCTAGGTTTGTTTTAGGATGTTATGAAGCTTTGGAAAGTTAATAAATTATTTTCATAGTACACTACTTGTTTCTATATGAGTACAAGAAGTAGAACTTTTAGTTGCAACTCATTTGTACCAAATGGAATTTTATTAAGACATTTAAAGTTAGATTTAACATATTAGATTTAAAAATTTATTTCTTAATGGAGGTGATAATATATACATATATAAACCCAAAAACTATATGTATGTATATATATGCACTTGTAATTAGGACCTTGTGTAGGAAAACATGCATAGGTTTCATATTACTTAGCTAAGAATTGGAACTTACTTTAGTCATATTCATAAGTTATATATATATATATATATATATATATATATATATATATAAAATTAAATATGTTTACATTCATTTATGTATGCAATAATATTATACCTATGCATAAACTTGTTCCCATTGGGTGATCTAATATGATGGTAAGTGTTAATGAAGTTTTGATCTTTTATGTATAATTGGTAATTATTATTTTGGTTCTTTGTTGACCTAAGTTTTGGGTTTAAATTACTTTTGGTAGATGAATTATATGAAACCTAGTGCATATATATATATATATATGTGCAAATAATACTTTATTTTGATATACCCAAGGACATATATGTTGTAGGAGATTATAGCAGAACTAGATATGGACTTGATAGATGGTAAAATAATTATATGTGTATATAACCGAGTCTATGAATATTTGGATGGAATATACTATGTATTATTAACATTGAATGAATATACTTAAATACATAACTATAGGTTATATTAAGGAATCTTGAGGGGAAAACATAGGATATATATATATATATATATATATATATATATATATATATATATATATATATATTTATATACAAATTAGGATGATTACACTCAGTTATGCGTGTGCACATTCATAAAGACTCTAAACTTATGCCTTCATTTGTTTCCTTTATGGTCATTGTCAATTGTAGGTTATAATGGAAGCATTATAGACCTGTATAATATTTATGTGTATGAAGAGGTCTGAACATATATATTTAATAATATAGTTTGAAAAAAATTACTTCAACTTTATGCATTACCAAATGTATGAATATATATCTTTATATGCTGGAAATTAAGAGAGTTCATACTCTTATGAATGCCTAAATATTAAAGTGAACAATATACTTGTTTCCATTTCAAGGCATTGATAAGATGAAGGCTATAATAAGAAAATTTTGAGTTCAAATTACAAAAAATGACTGTGTAAAAATGAGGTTGGTAGTCAATAGGTCATATTAATTTAAAGAGAAAATATATTTATCTTATATACACATAGTCATATATTGTAGTAATTATAATTGCTCTTATTTTATATGAGATCAATAAGGCATATCTAGTTATAAAATACCATCAAATTGTAACCTTATATTGATAATATTTTATTATATATAATATAACATAATGAAATAAGTAAGGGTAAGATGGACAAAAGAAACTTATAGATTTGATTTGATTTATGAGTTATTTAAAATATTTCATTGATTATGTTGTTAACTAGCTTCTATCATTTGACACCACACACACACACACACACACACACACACACACACACACACACACACACACACACACACACACACACACACACACACACAGAGAGAGAGAGAGAGAGAGAGAGAGAGAGAGAGAGAGAGAGAGAGAGAGAGAGAGAGAGAGAGAGGAGAGAGAGAGAGAGAGAGAGAGAGAGAGAGAGAGAGAGAGAGAGGAGAGAGAGAGAGAGAGAGAGAGAGAGAGAGAGAGAGAGAGAGAGAGAGAGAGAGAGTACTTTGATTTCTTATTCTAGTCTATTATACATGTTTGTTTTGAATACATTTCATTCGATAAAATTGTGAATATCACTCTTGTGATTAATTGGATGGAAACAATGAGATTTATGATTATGATTGCTAGTATCATATATTACTATTTGGGTTAAGTTTATTTTACAATATGTATTAATCTATTTAAAATATTTATATGAGAAATTATTAGATAACATGTGATAGTTATATGAGGATGCCAACATGAAACTCATATACCTATCCTCTGATATCATTTGCTAGTCATGATTCAATAATAGAGAGTTTTGAGTGGAATTGACTCAGATTTTTAAATCTAATTTCTATAATGAAAGCTTTGGCTAAAGTAATGTTATAGCTAAGACATTGTCATTCCACTATACTTTCTATTTTATATGTGTATGTTGATTTCATAGTAGATAGATGATTAGATTACATGGTATACATGATTGCTACATGTATTATTTATTATATACACATGATTTATAGTTTATTTCATGATATCTACACTATTCTTATCTATTCCTCTATAAAGTGTAGGACTGCTCCTAGTGGGGAGGTGTGTGAGATACCATTAGTTTTTGGTTAGAGGTAAAGCACTCAGATGATGCTTTCCCTCTATTCAGATATTTTAAACCATTTGGGATAAAACTTAGTCTACATTCATAAATCCTTGAGCTATTTTTTAGGATCATTTGTAATATTGTACATATTATGTTATATACCTGACTTGGTATTGAAATATAACATGTTGTACATTACTATTTGATAGATATTCAACACAAAAGTGGTTATGAAAATTGTATTATGATAATAGTGATTGTAAGCTCATTTATAGCTAAAATAAGGATTATATCAGTGATATATTGTACTTGATTCATTCCACTATTCATTTTGTGGGAAATATTTATCTGGTAATCTGATTTAGACTATTTTGGAACAAGATGGATCAGTTTATTGGCTAGTGGGTTAATAGGTTACTATATTTATTTCTTCAAATGCATTTATTAGTCAAATAATGGTTATTTAGATAGTTATAGATGGTTTTATAAGTGTACCTTATGTATTTCAAAAAAAATAGTGTAACTATTTGTTAACCCAATGGGGTTTTAACATTGTGGGTATTAGAGCGAAGGTTCAATGCTTGAACCTAAGGCATCCACTAACATAAATCTATTCTCCTAATTTTTAGTGAGGATAATGGCATGAGGAAGATTAGTTAGTGAGGGAACTTCTAATGTGAACTCTCAAGTTGATCCTAATTAGATAGAAATAGAACAAGTTACAAAACTCGATCAGATACTTGATATCATGAATGAAACTAGAGACACAATAATAAATCTAGAACAAGAAGTCCATGGACTTGAGGAGGAAGATGAACATGAGGATTTATAGGAATAACCTAAAGAATAGGAAGTGCCTTAGGATCAAGGGCATGAGGAAGGTTAGCAATTGGCTAGAGCTCAAGTAGCTATACAACTTGCACATGACATGGATAAATTGAACCCACCCAAATTTTATGGTACAATATTAGGTGATGGAGATAAATCTTGGCTCATAGAAATGGAAAAGTATTTTAAAATTTGAAATTATTTTAAGGTAAATAAGGCTGTGTGGGGAGCTTACCAAGTTGTTGGTGAAGTAACAACTTGGTGGGATAATAAAAAGTGTGAGATGAATCTTGATTCCACTACCACCACATAGGAGTAGTTTGTGACTCTTTTTAGAGCATGATGTCTACCCTATATGTATTTTTATCATAAATTGTTAGATTTTAAGAATATAAAGTAAGGGGATTTATTTATTAACAAATAGTGGGAAAAATTTACAAATCTCTTAAAGTATATTCTACATATCAAAAAGATGAATGTTTATAGATCAATAAGTTTATTATGGGCTTAAAATCCCAAATTAGGTGTGAAGTGGATGTGCATGGACCATCCACCATGGATAAAGTCTTTGAAAAGGTAGTTCAGTAGGAGTAAAAGCTAAAATTTCTTACAGAGGTCAAAGAAAAGTTTAAAAATAAGTTTGGTAGTTCCAAGACACCCTTCAAGATGAACTAGAACTAGAATGGGAATTCTAAGAACTAGTTTAATAGTCAAAATGTGAGATTTATTAATACTTCAGGGAACATAAAACTAAGAGGTAGTTTTAGAGAAGGATTTAAGGGTACATTTTAGGCTGAGAGAAAAGAACCACATGATGGATGTTTCACATGTAGAGGAGACCACTTTGACAATGATAGTATTTTGTGGAAGATAAATGGTATAAACAAGAATACATCCACATCTGCATCTCAATAGGGAATCTTTCAATATCATATTTATGTAGTAGTGGATAATTATCAAGAAGAATTACAAGCCTCTCCAATTGAAGTATTAGGTACTTTTTTTAGGCACCTTATTACTATTTTGATAGATACAGGGTCTATTGAATATTTTATCTCTCTTATAATGCAAATTAAATTACCTAAGAAAGATGGTTTTATGAAAAATTCCTGGTTAGTTTAGTACAAGAATGAGTCTAAGGTCAATGTTGACAAATGTATTTTAAAGTATGAAATAAATTTTCCAAAATTCACCATGATTATTGATCATTATGTATCACCTCTAGGGTCATATGATGTGACCCTAAGAGTGAATTGGATCTCAAAGAACAAAGCCAAACCTGATATATTTCCTTTAAAAGGTTGAGTGTTTAAATGATATGGGAAACCAAACCCAAATACGAAGGAATTAGAGGGAGTTGAAACCTATGAAAATTTCAGCCATTTAGTTAAATAAGGCTCAACAAAAGGGATGTCAAGCATTCCTAGTCAAAATGGATGAAATTGGTGAAGCTAAAGAACCCAATTTGGAACACTATCCTTTTATGTAAGAGTTTCAAGATGATTTTCTATAGGAATTAATAGATTTGCCTCTTAAAAGGGAATTTTATTTCACCATTGATATCTTTCTAAGATCAAAACCATAGTTTAAGGAACCCTACAAAATGACAACAACTAAGTTAGTTGACTTAAAGGCACAACTTTAGGAAATGTTGGCCAAGGGATTGATTCAACCAAGGTTTTTACCATGGGGTGAACTTTTAGTATTTATCAAGAAGAAGGATGAAACACTTCATATGTACATTAACTATTGAATTCTTAATAAGGAAATGATAAAGACCAAGTATCCATTGACTCACATTGATGATCTTTTTGATCAAATGCATGGTACAATAGTATTTTCAAAGATTGATCTTCATGATGGGTACCATCAATTATTAAAAAGGAAGATATTCTAAAAATAGCTTTTAGGACTTGTTATGAGAATTATGAGTTCACAATACTTATTTTTGGACTAACGAATGCACCTATAACATTCTTGAATCTCGTGAATAACATGTTCAGAGATTATCTTGATCAGTTTGTGCTAGTATTTTTAGATGCTATTCTCATCTATTCTAAAAGTGAAGAAGAGCATGTTGAGCACTTAAATTTAGAATTTTAATGGTTGTAAAATATCAAAATCTATGGAAAGTTTTTCAAGTGTGTTTTATTTTACAAAAAAGTACAATACTTGGGACACATTATCTTTTTAAAAGGAATTTTAGTAGATCTAGCTAAGATTAGATCCATTATGGATTGGCTGACACCCAAAAATGTGCATGAGGTGTGTAGTTTTATGGGTTTATAAGGGTACTATATGAAGTTTATACCAAATTTATATAAGGTAGCTAATCTAATCACCTCTCTTTAGTAGAAATAAAACCATTTTGTTTAGTCTAATAAGTGTGAAGTAGCCTTTCAAGTTCCGAAATAGAGACTTACTTCAACACTAATGTTGTAAATTATGGATCATAATGGACATTTTTTAGTTATAATAGATATATTATGAGATGGTTTATGAGGATTTATTATGTAGGATGGTTTAGTTGTGGCCTATGAATCTAGAAACTAAAGCCATATGAGGCAAATTATGCTCCTCATCACCTAGAACTAGCTACCATAGTTCATGCTTTACAAGTTTGAAGGCATTATTTATTGGGAAAAGCCCTTTGAGCTTAAAAATAATAACTTAGGTCTCAAGTACATATTTACCCAACCTAACCTAAATACTCATCATAGGTGGTGGTTACAATTTTTTTTCAAATAATAATTTCAACATTAACTACATTAAGGGAAAATAGAACAAATTTGCAAATTCCCTTAGTCATATCAGGTACATTATGGCTTTAGACATGATAAGAAATAATTTTTAGGATTAGGTAGTAAAATTATCACCTGAAGATGAATTGTACAAATAGGTTAATAAGGCCTTGGCTAAGAATTCTTAGGATCATAGATACCATGGTTTTCAATTTGAGAATGATTGGATTTTGAGGTACAATGGTAAAATATATGTGCTCAAAAAAGAAAATTTGAGGAATATTGTTCTAAAATAATTTCACAATGCTCTATATTCAAGACATCCTAGAGTGACTAAGATATTAGCAAAACTAAGGCCATTATATTTTTTGAAGTGAATAAAAAAGATTCAATAGATTTTATATCTAATTACTTTGAATGTCAGCTAATTAAGAATGAACTAGTGCATCTTGGTAGTTATTTTATCCATATTTCATACCATAATGGAAGTGGCAAGTTATTAGCATGAATTTTTCCAATGTTTTCTTATGTCTATAAATCATCATGAAATGATATTATTAGTTGTGGATAAAATTATCAAGGTAGCTCACTTTATCTAGGCAATTTAAATGATGATGCACCAATGCTTGATAAAAGGTTTGTGAAATAGATTTATATATTGCATGGTTTTATTGAAAATATCATTTCAGATAGGGACCCTAGGATAAATTCAAGGTTTTGGCAAACTCTCCATTTAGATTTGAGAATGCAACCAAACTTTAGTATAGATTACCACTAGGAACATATGGGTAAATAAAGAGAATAAATTAGATATTGGAGGATATTTTAAGGATTTATTTCATAAAATAGAAATATAAATGCGAGGAACACATACCACTAGTTGAGTTTACTTATAATAACTCATACTGATTAGATATAAAAATGGCTCCTTTTGAGGTATTATATGGTAGGAGGTGTAGAACACTAATTAGTTGAGATAAATTGGAAGATAGAGTGGTTTTTTGGATTGATATGATTATAGAAATGGAAGAAAAAGTAAAATTAATAAGGTAAAGATTGGCTGAAGCCAATGATAAGTAAATACATTTTATTGATCTGAAAAAAATAACTAGGAAATTATTAATAGGAGATAAAGTTTTTCTATGGGTCAAACCCCAAAAGAGTAATATTAAGTTTGAGAAATCAACAAATTTATCACTAAGATATGTGGGACCCCTTGACATTCTATAAGTGATTAATCCTACAGCATATAGAATTGCATTACCACTAGATTTAGCTCAAATGGATAATGTTTTCCATGTATCTTATCTTAAGAAGTATATTGTTGATCCTACACATGATTTAGATTGGAATACATTATAGGTTCTAGATCTAGGGGTGGTCATAGTAGAAACAATCAAAATAATTAATATTCCCAAGCTTAATTTGCATAAAAGATAAGTATCACAATGCAAGGTATAGTGAGATGAATATTGTAAGGATAATGCTACATGGAAGGACTAAGAGGAATTATTGAGATTGTTTCCTCATTTATGCAAATAATATCTTTTTTGAACATTATTTATTTTTGAGATGAATATTGTTTTTATTTCCAAAACTGTTGTATGAAATAAATGTCATCGTGATGATGACCTATTTTAGGGGGGAAGAATGTCACATCTAATTTCACTCTATAAAACTACTTAAGCATTAATAATGGATTATGACACTAATGATTTTTAGTTTATATATATATATATGTATGTATATATATATATGTATGTATATATATATATATATGTATGTATATATATATATGTATGTATATATATATATGTATGTATGATATATATATATATATGTTAAGGTGTGGAGCTAAAAGCTTCAACTATTTGCAGACACAAGAGAAAAGATGCTGAAGAACCAGAGCCACCGGCATCGGCAGTATGACCGACGTCGGTCAGATGCAGTGGAGAAAGAGACTGGCAATGGCAGGGAGTCGGCCGACATCGGTAGCACCAGACCAGTAGGGACCGGCGTCGGTCACCTGTGTATTTTTAGAATTGCTGTTGATGAACAGTCAGTTAAGCGAAGCAAGTGTTTGCATGTCACGTGACTAATTATAGTCACGAGCTGTGTGTCTAATTATTGTAACTTGAGTTCTATTTTTGTAAGCATGGGATCTTATTTATAGACCCATGAAGCATGTATTGTAATTGAATCCAAGAAGGCAAGGAAAAGCATTGAAGCTAGCAAGGTCAAGGAGATCAACAGGTGTAAGGTCAAGGAGATCAGCTGAAGCATTCAAGGAGGGATAGCAACTCAGGCTTTAGATTTGTTATGTTGAGCAAGAGAGAGAGGGAAGAAGGTCTTGAGGTGTGGCAAGCCTTTGAGGTGGAGAAAGAAGTGGCATCTTCCTTATTGTATTTTCTTCTAGTAGTATTTAATACAAGAGTGTGTATTGTCTCTCAAATTCTCTGTTGTCTCAAGTTTCTAGCTACTTTATCATTCTGGTATAATTTCGTGTTTAATTACATATAAGAAAGTAATCAATTGTGCTCTAATTGGTAGAGCTATATATCCCCTGACAAGTGGTATCAGAGCTACGATTTGCAGGAAGCGGGGTATTATTCTTTGATTACAGGTCATTCACAGGGTTTTCTGATTGAGTGGGAGTTCAGCAATGGCAGAAGAAAGTAGGCTACGAATGGAGAAGTTTAATGGCAAGAATTATCAACATTAGAGGATGCAGATTGAGGACTATCTATATTAGAAGGATTTGTACTTACCGTTGGGTGGGGTTGCATGCAAGCCCACAGATATGAAGTATGAAGAATGGAACGTTCTTGATCGGAAGGCTCTTAGTTCCATAAGGTTGAGCCTTGCATCATCTGTGATTTCCAGCTTATCATAGTGTAAGACAATAGAAGAGTTGATAAAGTCCTTGGCAAATTTATACGAAAAGCCCTCGACTTCTAATAAGGTATATCTTATGAAGCAGCTATTTACTTTGCAAATGCAGGAAGGTGGATCGGTACATACTCATCTCAGTGATTTCCATGGTTTGGTAAACCAACTAGCTTCAGTCAATATTGTTTTTGATGATGAGGTAAATTCTCTCTTGATTTTATGTTCTTTGCCTGAAAGTTGAGATGGTATGGTTATGGCAGTAAGTAATTCTGCATCTGCTTCTAAAATCTTAAAAGTTGATGATGTTGTGAGTGTGATCTTGAATAAAGAAATATGTAGGAGAAGCACAGGTGAATCATCAAGGAATGCTCTAAGTGGATAAAGCAAGGGAAGTTAAAGGGAAAAGGTTGAGCAAGGGAAATCAAGGTCGGGAAGGAGATCCGAGTCCAAAGGTATTACCTGCTGGTTTTGTGGAAAGAAAGGACATACAAAGGAGTGTTGGTTGAGAGATAAAGAGAATCAACATGTAGGTATGGAAGAAGCAAAGGATGAAAATATTGTGATGCAGGATGCTCTCATACTTTCTTTAGATAGTCAGGTAGGATCATGGATTTTAGATTCTGGTTCATCTTTTCATGCATCCCCAAACAGAGATTTGTTCTACGAGTATGAACAGGGAGACTTTGGAGTTCTTTATTTAGGGGATGGTACGCCTTGTCAGATAGTTGGAAAAGGGAAAGTGCAGCTGAGATTACAGATTGACAACACATGGGTGTTGAAAGAGGTCATGCATGTTCCAATTTTGAAGCAGAGTTTGATTTTTGTAGGAAGGTTGGGAGATGAGGGATGCACAATAACCCTCACATCAGATTCTTGAAAGGTTACCAAGGGAGCACTTTTTCTAGCAAGAGGTAAGAAAGTAGATACTCTTTATCTGTCTACTTGTATTACTAATTCTACTTCTGGTGTAGATTCAAAGATGTGGCCTAATAGGCTTGGTCACAAGAATAGGAAGGGAATGGAAGTTCTTGATTCAAAAGGTATGTGTTCAAATTTGGAAAGCACAGATACAGTTCATTGCAAAAAGAGGAAATTTGATGCTTTTGACAAGAACAAAGAAGCCTTGGTGTTTATGGAGGAGATGAAGGACAGAGATCAATCACAGGGGCTAAATAAATCTGAGTAGGGTAGCATGGATAGAGGTTTGATCCAAGAAGAGCTCACGGATGAAAATTTCATCACTTACAGGAACACACAGACACCGATGTCAGTAGCTTGGCACCGACGTCAGTCATCTAGATACCGACATCGATCATGTGTAGACCAGCAGGGTCGATAGGTCAGATAGGAGAAGTCTGACATTGGTCATAAGGACCGACGTCGGCAGGAGGGACACCGGCGTCAGCCAGGGAAATGATGTTGGCAGTCAGGGTCAGTGCAGGGAACTGACATCGGTCGAGAGCAGACTGGGAGATGGCCTATATCGGTCACTGAAATGGATGTTGGGTGAATTAATAAGTCCCAAACACCCATGTGGAGGTCAAGAAAGGTATGTGAACCTCATATTCATTGTTCACCTTCTTTATATTGCTTTCTGATAGTCATGAACTAGGAGGATGGAAGAAGCAATGCAGGTAGAATCTAGAAACAGTGGGAGTTTGGCATGGATGAGGAGTGTGAGTCCTTGGAGAACCAAACAGGTATTTGTTGGTAGAGTTGTCAGCTGGAAGACAGCACTGGATAGAGGGATGGATTCCCATTTTAGAGAAGAGAGTGGATGGACACATGAGACAGAAGGCTATGGTATATGGTCTTGATTAGGCTGCAGAACAATGGAGGTTTGACCATTGTATTTTATCTTTACCAGGTTAGATAATATTAGCTACATTATCCTATTATTGTATTGTGTTACTTGTTGCAGGGTTTCATATACAGGGAGTTTTTTGAGCTAAGGGTAGAGTTGGTTCAGAAGTATGTCATGGAGAATTTGGGAGCAGCAAAATTCTTGTGGCATAAGAGACAGGTATTACATCACAAGTTTGTGTGGTGGTTGGTATTCAAGAGTGACGTTGAAGAGGTATACAGAGCCTAAGGAACAAAATAGATGGTGTACAGGTATAGGTACAGGTTGTAGCTATTTATCTCCAAGTGGGAGATTGTTAAGTGTGGAGCTAAAAGCTTCAACTATTTGCAGACATAAGAGAAAGGATGTTGAAGAACCAGAGCCACTGGCATCGGCAGTATGACCGATGTCGGTCAGATGCAGTGGAGAAAGAGACCGGCGATGGCAGAGAGTCAACCGATGTCAGCAGCACTAGACTAGTAGGGACCAGCGTCGGTCCCTTGTGTATTTTCAGAACTGCTGTTGACGAATAGTCAGTTAAGCGAAGCAAGTGTTTGCATGTCACGTGACTAATTATAGTCACGAGCTGCGTGTCTAATTATTATAACTTGAGTTCTATTTTTGTAAGCATGGGATCTTATTTATAGACCCATGAGGCATGTATTGTAATTGAATCCAAGAAGGCAAGGAAAAGCATTGAAGCTAGCAAGGTCAAGGAGATCTACAGGTGTAAGGTCAAGGAGATCAATTGAAGCATTCAAGGAGGGATAGCAACTCAGGCTTTAGAGTTGTTGTATTGAGCAAGAGAGAGAGGGAAGAAGGTCTTGAGGTGTGGCAAGCCTTTGAGGTGGAGGAAGAAGTGGCATCTTCCTTATTATATTTTCTTCTAGTAGTATTTAATACAAGAGTGTGTATTGTCTCTCAAATTCTCTGTTGTCTCAAGTTTCTAGCTACTTTATCATTCTGGTATAATTCCGTGTTTAATTGCATATAAGAAAGTAATCAATTGTGCTCTAATTGGTAGAGCTATAGATCCCCTGACAATATATATATATATATATATATATATATATATATATATACACATATACATACATATATATATATATATATATATATATATATATATATGTATGTATATATATATATATATGTATGTATATATATGTATATGTATGTATATATATGTGTGTGTATGTATATATATATATATATGTATGTATATATATATATATATGTATATGTATATATATATATATATATATGTATGTATGTATGTATGTATGTATGCATGCATATGTATATGTATGTATGTATGTTATATGGTTGGTAGTTATATTTTTTATTTTATGATTAGTATTTTTTTAATCATTGTTAGAGATTTTATAGGTCCCTTTCCCTTATTACACATGATTTCAAAAGAAACATAATAAACCTAGCTTAACGGTATTACCATCGAGGCATAAAGCTACCAAATTGACAATAAGTTCCACTTATTGAAAGTAAAATACTTCAGCTAGAGAACCAAATTAATCAAACCAACTATCCATGATTACTTTGTTCATCCTTCAAATATCTCCTACATAGAGAGCTAGGGATCTGACATTCTTTTTTCCTACTTTTTACCAACTTCTATTCATCATCATCACCCAATTTTACTAAATTTAAACTTAGAATTCTATTACTTTCCTTATGTTTGCTTCTAATAATTTCCTTCTTATTAACATTATTTTTATCATTATAACCAACAGACTCATCATTTTAAGTTCTTCTCACCCAAAATATTACCTCATCCATATTTTTTCCTTTAAACCTCTCTAAAGTTGCTTCTTCTGAATGTTTTAGAACATTCACCAAAACTTCTAACTGCTTCTCATTAGCCTCCTTTCTCTAAAAAAATTCATTCTTGTGCTTAAATTTTTGGTAGGAATTAGAGAGGTGATCAAATTGAAAATAGTTTTGACATTTGAAGGGGATTCCTTCAAAATTAAGGGTTTGAAACCAGCTGCTATTCTGTACTATAGATTCAATACTTTTAGGTAGATCCTGAGAAATGTCTAAACACACCAAAATTCTAAAAAAAAATAGTTAGAAGAAGATTCAATGAAGATTCATCAATTTTATCACCCAACACAAAGATAATAATTAAAAGACCTATTTTATCCTAGAACTGAAGTAGAAGATATGACAATCTCACCCATATAAGATGCAGTGAAAGATTTTCTATCAAGGGGTTAAAATTAGGGTCTAGGGTTTCATGAGTAAAATGTGATTTTCATAGCTCCATGTTTCAGCCTAAAAAATCTTATTATGATCAATAAAATAATCAAAATTAATAATAAAAAACCTTTGGCAAATGGAAAAATTTCCATATTATCTTCCAACATAGATATCCATGAATCTATTAGCCATTAATGTAGGGAGGAAAGGGATGGCTAGAACCTATCAAAATGGTAGACCAAACTCCTCTCCAAAAACCATTATTATTATTCCAAAACATCCTCCAGAGATTAATTTTAAAAATTAATAAAAATATATTTAAATGAGGAAACCCTAACCTGATTAGTTACCGATTCTTCAAAAACCTTATCAACTTGTTTTATTAGTAATTATGATAATGGCTTCTAGTTTGACACCTCTAAGCTATCCATATAATATATTGATTATACCAATGATTTATCAATCCTCTTTTTGAGATGTGCCCTTTGATTCTCCTTTTCCATTGATGGATCCACATACTATCCCTTGTTATCCTCTATGTTGGGATTCAATAACAACTATGCTCCTAACCTGCTTGTTATTATCGTTAACTTGTAGGAACGAAGGATAATAACATGGACATGCAAGTCATGAATGGATTATTAAAGAGAATAAGATAGAAGGGTAAAGATAAAAATAGTGGTGTGGTATAAATGAGGAATAAACTAGAGTTTGATTGAGAGGAAAATAGTTATTTTTTTTACACATTGAGGCTACAACCTTCAAGTAACCAAGTTAGTTTATTTTTATATTGATTAGATATGGATTGTAAGAAATACATGAATATTTTATGGGTTATTTTATATTTTATTTGAATGTGTATAATAATTAATCTGAGGCAAAAATAAACTAGGGTTTCATGATTATGGACTTGGGGATGGAACTCCATTCCATCCACAAGCCCATACTCATGAATACAGAATCTATGCATCTAGAGGAAATATCTGAGTATAATCTTGGTTTTATTTTTAGATGCCATAAATATTTGGTTATTTAATAAATTATTTTCATCCTAAATATAAAATATAATTAAGGGATGAAATACTTGTTTCTATATGAGTATGGGAAGTAGAACTTGTAGTTGCAACTCGTTTAGACTAGAAAGCCTTTTATTAAGACATTTAAAGTTGTAATGATTGTTTTAGAGTTAAAAATTTATTTATTAATGGAAGTAATGGTATATACACACACATATAAATTATATATATATATATATATATATATATATATATATATATATATATGAGTATGGGAAGTAGAACTTGTAGTTGCAACTCATTTAGACTAAAAAGCCTTTTATTAAGAAATTTAAAGTTGTAATTATTGTTTTAGAGTTAAAAATTTATTTATTAATGGAAGTAATGGTATAGACACACACACACACACACACACACACACACACACACACACACACACACACAATTAGAACCTTATGTCAAAAAAGGTGTTAAGGTTTCACATTACTTAGCTAAGAATTGAAACATACTTTAGTCATATTCATAAGTGAATATAAATAAAATTACATTTATTCATGTATATAATTATATTAAACCTATGCATAAACTTGCTCCCTTTGGGTTATCTAATATGGTTGTAGGTGTCAATGAAGTTCTGATCTTTTATGTACAACTGGTAATTATTGTTTTGGTTCTTCATTGACATTTTGGGGTTGAATTACTTTTGGTAGATGAATTATATGAAAATCAATGTATATATGTGTAGATGTGAAAATAATCATTTATTTTTTATATATCCAAGTACATATATGTTTTAGGAGATTATAATAGAACTAGATATGGAATTGATAGATGATGAAATCCTTGTATGTGTTTATAATTGAGTCTATGAATATTTGGCTAAAACATAATATGTATTATTAAAAATAAATGAATATATTCAAATACACAATTGTAGGTCATATTGACAGATGTTGAGGTGAAAACATAGGATATATATCTACACACACACTTTTTTTTTTGTGTGTGTGTGTGTAAATTAGGATGATTACGCTCAACTATGTGTGTGAAAATGCATAAACATTGAGAATATAAACCTATGCCTTCATTTATTTCCTTTTTTGATCATTATCATCTATATGTTATAATGGAAGAATTATAAACCTGTATAATATTTATTTGTATGAAGAGGTTAATTCAACTATATGCATTATCGAATGTATGAATATATATCTTTATATGTTGGAAATTAAGATATTTCATACTCTCATGAATGCCTAAATATTAAGTTCAAGAATATGCCTATCGCCATTTCAAGGTATTGATGAGCTGAAGGTTATAATAGGAAAATTCTAAGTTTGAATTACAAAAAATGATTGTGTAATATTGAGGTCGGTAATCAATAGGTGGTATGAATTTGAAGAGAAAATATATGTATCTTATATACACATACTCAGATATTTTAGTAATTATAATGGATCTTATTTTCTATGAGATCAATAAGGCATATCTAGTTATAAAATACCATCAGATTGTAACCTTATATTGAGAAGATTTTCTTATGTAGAATAAAACATAATGAAATAAGGGGAAGATAGACAAAGGAGACTTATAGGTTTGATTATATTTATGAGTTAATTAGAAGATTTAATTTATTAGGTTAATTGTGTTTTATCATCTGATACATATGTATATGAATTATGTTGAAAGATATGTACGAAAGGGATTAAAATACTTTAATTTCTTATTCTAGTTTATTATACATATCTATTTTGAATACAATTCATTGGATAAAATTGTGAATGTCACTCTTGTGATTAATTGAATGTAAAAAATGAGATTTATGATTTTGATTGCTAGTATCATATATTACTATTTGAGTTAAGTTTATTCTATAATCTGTATTATTTTGCTTGGAATCTTTATATGAGAAATTAGTAGGCTATATCATTAGATAATAAGTGATAGTTATATGAGGATTCCATAATTCAACTCATATACCTAACCCTTGATATAATTTGATAATCATGATTCATTAGTAGAGAGTTTTGTGTGAGTGGAATTGACTTAGTTTTTTAGATCTGATTTCTAGAATGAAAACTTTGGCCAAAGTAATGTTAAAACTGAGACATTGTCATTTCAATGTACTTTCTAATTTATATGTGTATGATATTTCATATTGGATAGAGGATTGGATTCCATGCTATACATTTTTGTTTCATGTATTATTAATTATACACATGTGAGTTCTAGTTGATTTCTTGATATCCACATTATTCTTTTCTACCCCTATGTGAAGGGTAGGGACACTCCCAGTGGGGAGGGGTTCAAGAGATCATTGGTTTATGTTTGGAAAAAAAAGTAATTGGATGATGTTCTCCCTCTATTTAGTTATTTTCAACAATTTAGGATCAAACTCAAGATATATTGATGGATCATTGAGTTGTTTATGAGGTTTATTTATACTATTATACATATTATGTTGTATATTTAACTTGGTATTAAAATTTGACATGTTGTAAATTAATATAATGGATATTCAACATAATAGTGGCTGTAAAAATTGTAATTAATTATGAATATTATGACAATAGTGGCTCTATGATTATTTATATTTTAAATGAGGATTATATTAGTGTTATGTTGTACTTGATTCATTCCATTATTCATTTTGTGAGAAATATGTATATAGTAATATAATTTAGACTATTTGGGAAGTAAATGGATTAGTTTATTATCAAATGCGTTAATAGGTTACTACATATATTACTTTTTATGTATTTATTGGTCAAACAATTGTTATTTAGATAGTTATAGATGGTTTTATAAGTGTATCTTATGTATTTCAAAAAAAAAAAGTATAACCATTGGTTAACTCAATGGGGTTTAAAAACATTTAGGACCCATTATTTTTGATAATGACATGCAGGATCCTAAATATATAAATGATATTATTTAAGATGAACTTCACGATCACATATCTAGTAGTAATCATCAAAGGCATAACCTCTACCCACTTATTGAAATATTTAGTAGCTATGATGATGAAATGATGGTCATCCAAATAAGTAAGAGAGATATTTCCAACTAAGTACATTGTCATAGTGGAGAATGGACACATAGTAACAATGGGCTGAAGTTCCCTAAGAAGAATGTGAATTTCAAGGGATAAGTGTTGACACTTTTTATATTTCCTTACATACTCAATGACATCATGCTAAAGAGTTGGCTAGAAGTATCCCAACCTATGGATTTTATGGGTAGTTACATGCCCACCTAAGTGTCCATCATAAAAATCATTGTGATAGTGAAAGAGGACATTTTTTGAATCTACTTGAGTGACACATCTCAGTGGCATACCATCAAAATATTTAGGATAGATAACCTCTTAAATAATTACATATTTATATGTAATAATGTGAATTCAATGACTCTATTATTAATTGATACCTTATAGATAGGTAGGGCCAATTAAATAGTTTATGATATCATTATACTAAGGATATAAAATAATCACATGGTTTTCTACATAGTTCATCAAAAATATTAGTTTTGATGAGATCACCAATTTTTAAGGGCAAGGATAACAATTAATCAATAATAATTTGTCCCATAATGGACTTATGGTTGACATAGGTAAGATCAAATTATTTAAAAAGTGTGATGAAACACCCAAGCTTTTGTGAGAGGGTTGATTGGGTTAGGAATGTTCATAAGGTTTGGGACCTCACTATGACCCTTTTTTATTTTTTATCCATGTAATGTTGTACTTGTTTGGTTTTAAATAAAATGGCCAAACATTTTTTCTTATAGAATATAACGAGTTTCATAATTAACAAGAGTGAAGCTAACAAAGTATATGGATCATTCCTTACCATCATCATCCTCTTAAGACAACATAAAAACAAGGGATACCTTAGTCATTTTTTTATAAAGTATGGGGGGTTTGTTGGGCTTAGGCACCATGAGTGTTGGGGGATACATGAGAAAACATTTTACCACTTCAAATGTGTCTTGGTAATCCTTAATCCAAGTCAAACCACTCTAATTTTTAGAAATTTATTAATAGGAATAACTACATAAATAAGATCGGGCACAAATCTATGAATTTACCCTAAATTCTCCATGAATGATCAAATTTATGAGTCATCGATATGGATTAACATGTCTAGGATTGTATAAATTTTATCTATATCTATGTCAATTCATTGCTTGGAAATAATGTAACCAAGGAGATTTACACTTGATTCCAAACACATTTTTCTAGATTAAGGGTAACTCCATAATCAATGTGGCACATAATAATCATATGTAAGACCTATAATTGAACAACCCTTATTATTACCTTTCAAAAAATATCATCAATGCAAACCTATACTAGATTATGGATGATATCATGAAAAATATGGGTCATGGTCCTTTGATATATCTCCCCTATGTTTTTAAGTTTAAAGGGCATGACTAAATAGTATAAGGCTACACATGGTTTATTAAATGAGGTTTTTATTTGACCCTCACCTAAAATTTGATTTTGGTTATATACATATAAATAATCTATGAGGGATATAAAATCATAACATATGGTAGCATCAACAATAACATTGATGGAAGGAAGAGGGAAGTCATCCTTATGACATCCTTTGTTTATATCATAGAATTCAATGCATATCATATTTTTTTGGTTATTAATTAGAATGGGGATGATATTGAACATCCATTTAGAATATTCAATGGGATTAATTAACCATAATTTAAATAATTTTAAAACCTCTTCTTTGTCCATCAGAGTAATCTTGGCTTTGGGTGGCATGAGATTTTTTTTATAGGTTTCACATCAAGAATGGCAACTAAGTTTTGGATAGCTAATTCAAGATAGATACTTATCATGTCTATATATAAAAATGCAAAGGCTTTGGAAAGTTTAGTAAGCAACTTATTATGTTATTATACCTATTTGGGTGAGAAAAAATACCCTAGTTTGAGGATCTTAGGTTTTTATTCGGTCGCTATGTTGATGCCTATCATGTACTCAATTAGGGAAGAATCACTTT
>JARHVA010002812.1:2307500-2349884 GCA_037957365.1 Torreya grandis
TGGATGAACTGGGATTTCCCAAATTTTAAGCCTCCAGTCATACATTTAGCTCCCCGACCTACACCTTAGAAGGCTGCAAGCGACCCCAAAGAAAATATGGAAGGGAGCAATCCTCAGATCAACATGGTAGACCAGGTGAAGGAGCTTCACATAAATATTTCCTTGTGGGATCCATTATCGATACTGGATGTGTCAGATGAAAGAGATGCTAGAAGCTTTCCCTTTGATCCAAAAGGGAATCAAAAATACCTAGTTAACTATATATAGTAGGTTGCTTTCAATTTTCTTTCCCTGTTTCCCCTAAGTGATATTTGCATAAGTAGTTTTCTTAGCTTTGTGTGTGTTTTTTATTTTCCCTTTGAGGTGAATCTACATGATTGGTTCTAGATTTATCAGAGCTATTGTTGATCTTCAAGTTACAGTCTAACCCCATGCCAATGGATTTTTCAGGCAACTGGCTTCTAAGCATAGCAAGCATGCTTCCCCTGGGAGTTGCCAATTGTTGACCACTTTTTGACCAATAGGCCAAAAATTAGTCCCCTTCTTCCCCTACTATTTGAGGCTAATTCATTTTTTATTTTTGTAGAAGTCCAGGAATTTCTATAGACTCTGTAGATCTTGGTTTTCTATGGACTCAGCAGGTGAAATCCTTGGTAGATGAGAAATTAGTTCAAAAAGTGTTGGGGTTTATAGGGCTCTTTTGGGCCTTTGTCTGAAGAAAAATTGTAGGGAAGGTACTAAGCAGGAAAACCCAAAGGAAATAGCCAAGGACGGTGATGTCCCAAAAGCCATCAACTTTAAGAGGGTGAATTAGCTATTGGTTTTTAAATACCCAAGTGCTAAATATGAAAGGAGCCCAAGGAATGCAACAACCCACCTAGAGATAGCCTGAGGGCCGAAAGAGCCAGAAAGAGACAAGGTAGGGAAAAGACAAAAGTGCCAAGTGTAGGAGTAGGCAGATAGTCCAGGTGGCAAAGGGAGGCACCAATTAAAGAAGTTACTCCAGCAGGTGAAATAGTGTCTACGAGTTGACCATTAAAAGGTGAAAATGACCAACCATGTGACCCATTTTATTCATTTCACATTTATGAGTAGACAAAGCAATCCAAGTGATGAAGGAAGGTGTCAAGAAGTTATTTCAGTGGTTGACATAGTGCCTACCATGTGGTCATCAAAGAGGCACAACAATGGTTGACGTGACTAGTTTTCTTCAATATGCATTGTAGAGCAGGAAAATGGCATGGCTCATAAATTTAATTCCTAATAGCAAAATGGCCATCATGTAGAAGCAGACAAAGTGATCCAAGTAATGCAGGAAGGTGTCAATTTAAGAAGTTATTTTAGTGGTTGACATAGTTCCTACCATGGGTCACTTGTAAAAAAGGGTGCCAAAAGGCCTCCTTTCTTTTTCTATATATTGGAGACTTGTCTTTGGAGAAATCATCTTCCACATTTGTAAGGTGCAGCCCTGGAAAAATTTCACCTAAATCAATAAACGCATTTTTTACCTCTATCTTGGTTAGATATCTCTATGTATGTCTTGAGTGTTAGTTTGTGTTTAGTCATTGTTTTTTTATGCTTTCACAGGTTCAACACCAACATAGATGGCATCTATAAGGTGCCATTTCTACAGCTAACAAGGAGAGTTGTATTTGGAAGTGAAAAAATAGAAGAAATTACTATACAGTGTGCATTTCATAGCGCCTTTGGTGAATCTCTATTTTCTATATTTTCCATTAAAGCCTCCCTGCCAAGTTTCTTGCAGCTTGGTCCTTCTGCCAAGTTTGAAGTGTATGTATGTGTTTGTCTAATTTCAAGTGTGAGTGTGAGAAGGTCAATTTATTTTGGTGCATCACCTCCTTAGAGTAGATTTGTTTTCCTACAATCTTTCTCCCTTTTCATCCCCCCCATTATATATATATATATATATATATATAATGGGGGGATGAAAAGGGAGAAAGATTGTAGGAAAACAAATCTACTCTAAGGAGGTGATGCACCAAAATAATATATATATATATATATATATAATGGGGGGGATGAAAAGGGAGAAAGATTGTAGGAAAACAAATCTACTCTAAGGAGGTGATGCACCAAAATAATATATATATGTGTGTGTGTGTGTGTGTGTGTGTGTGTGTGTGTGTGTGTGTGTGTGTGTGTGTGTGTGTGTGTGTGTGTGTGTGTGTGTGTGTGTGTGTGTGTGTGTGTTAGCACTTATTGGAACAAATCAGATGCATCAAAGGGAGCTAGCCCTTACCTAGAGACTCTCCCCTCCTGCTTCGCCGGTCCCATAGGCTAGAGGGGAGGTTCCATTGTTGCATGTGGAAGGCAGGAGCTCAACCTCCTTGCCCTGGGTGCAATCCACTGCGTCAACATTATTTTTTTTCAGACTTCATATTTTATACTTCTATTTCAATATTGGAATGTTGTGCCATAAAATCTAAACAAATAATGTGAGTTAAAAAATTTTATGCTTTTTCATTTAAAAAGTCTAATATTCATTTTATTTTAATTTCTCATTTTCAAAATTTGAAAAGCATTTAAATTTAAATTTTGAAAGCATTTAAATTTGGAATAATGTTTTCATTTAATTTCCTTGAGCAAGCTACTCTAAATCAAACTTGGTAAAAAATAACCAAATTTTAAAATTCAAGGATAAATAAGGAGATTTACTCTTTTACCCATTCATTTCTATCAAAAATGTAAATATGCAAATCAATAAAAATTGAGTATATCATCAAGTACAAGGTTTTCTTGTTAAAATATTGTTGATAACATAGAAAATACTTTTCCCATGTCACCTAGGTACCACATAACACTTTAATCTCATGTACCTTAACTACTCTTTCATTTAATGGTGATTATATAAAAAGGGCTAGCTTCTTCCATGTACTGACATGTATATAGGAAGGGTGGGTATATAAATAGGTTTGGTATATAGGTCTTGTGGTATATATAAAATGGGACCATTTTGGAGTGATAAGAAACCAATTTGGGGTTAACAAAAACTCAAAATTGAAAAATGAAAACAATGCATTCAATCAAATATATCATTGTAAAAACATTGGCTGATAAAGATTGCTAGTTATAATGGTATTGGCAAGTGGAGAACACACTCATTATTAATAGTCTATGGCTTGATATTTTTGGTAGGGAGAAATAACTAGTTGAGCCAACATGGAATGCAAAGGATATTCATACATGAAATTAGAAAAACCATAAAGCATTGGCCTTGATAAGGGCCTCAATTGATGGATATGTGATTCATCATATTTAGGGGTGAAATACTCTATAGGAATCATTTCAAAAATTTAAAGAACTATATGATTCTCACTTAGATTTGGAATTCATTCAATTTCATTTAAAGTTTTTCAACATTGAGTTGAAAGATGGTGATGTGATGAGATTGGCTTCAAGGATATGTTCCATCAATCGTGATGTAAATTCAATTAGTATCAAAATTTACATCTATATGACTGCATTCATAACATCCCTTCTTCCCAACTATTAAACCTACTTAGATTCTCTACAAGCAAGCAATTAGTTTCAGACTCTCACATTTAATCAATTGGTTGAAAAGATGGCAAAAAGAGAAAAGTCATTTCGAAGAAAAATGAGTCCATAATAGGAGAAAGTGTGTGCTATGTCAAAGAAAATTCTTCCAAAACATACAATACAGCCATGTTTTCCAAAAATGAAATCAATAATAAGTACAAGGGAAAGATGGAAAAAATGAAAATCAAGGTGGTCAAAAATTGAATAATAAATAAAACCTCTACTTGAAAAGTGTGACAAAAAAGGAATCCATGGGACTCATGAATGCATAACTCCATGGGATAAAATTGAAGCACATCATAAGAAGAAACAGGAAAAATCTAAGAAAACAAAAGAGTCAAACTCTACCCAATTCACCAGTGAATGTGTTTTTTCTAGAATAGATGATGAAGCAAAAAATGTCCTAGTTAGTTCTTCATGGTTTGATGCTTGGGTTCTTGATATTAGTGCTGCTCTACATATGAATTTATAAAAAAACTTCTTTAAGGAGTTTAATGAATAAAGTTGTGGCTCAAAATACATCATAAATAGATCAACTCTATAACCATAAGGAAGAGGTATAATATGACTCAAGTGTCCAAGGATTTTATATTTAAAACTCCAAAATGTTCTCTACATTCCTCAATTGAAATGAAAATTATGCCACCTAGTGCTCATAAGGTAACAAAGCCATTCCATTTTGTCAAATAATGGTGATGTAACACTATTATACATAGTTGCTATCAATCTTAGGTGTCTAGCTTAGGTGGCATGCTTTTGTATCATTCAATAAGTTCTCTATTATCATAGGAATAGGAAAGGTCATGTTTGGAATGCAATCTTAAAAACCACTTTTTCTAATTTATTGTAATGTTTGATGTTGTTTTTTTATTAAAAAAAGCAAGAGAAAAGGGTCTTGTGCCTAGTAAAAAGCCACCCCACAAGCAAAAAAAGTCTCAGATGAGATAGAAACAACACACTAATAGAGAACACATAGCACTATAATAATAGATATAATATAAATAAAATTAAAAAAACATAAAAAAGACTAGGGACTATCAGTAGTCTCATATTTATCTAGAAACTCAACAATTCCTTTGTAGTCACCAAGACTATCCACTCCAACATTTTTGATCTTATTGTCAAAGTATTTCACTACAAAAAAAATTAAGTATACATGACTAAGATCCTTGGTCATATATTCTACCATAATCCTCCATTTTTTGTGCATTTTGTCCATCTTGGTCTTGATCACCTAGAGTTCTTGTTCCATCTTGGTGCATAGTGAGTAGTTTCTTTCTTCTGACTATAAACTTCCACAACATCATCATCCATCTCCTCTGAGTAGGGTTTATTCATCTCAATAAAGTATCCCATTCCTTCTATCTCATGTTTTGACTTAGAGGGGGTTTCATTAGCATCTTTCCTAGAGGTATCTTCAAAAAAATTAGAATCATCAGATATAGTAATGCCTTAGGTGTTAATGGAAGGGATCCTAACAATCTAGCTATATCTGTGAATACCAAAACTCTCCCCTTACCATCCTCCACCAGTTTAGGGTCCAAGGTCAAAATATTTTCTAAATCCACAACACCACTATTGTCCTCAATCCTAGTTCTTACCTTCTTTGGCTGAACATTGACCTCTTTTCCATTAGCCTTCTAGTTTCTCTTAATGGAAACCTTCCTAGGTCCATGATTGGGAGTGATAGACTTACCACTAGGAGGTAAAGGGGAAAGGGAATAGGGGTCAATAGGAGGGGTCTCTATTAGGATGCCATAATCAATAGTATTAGGTCCCCCCAACCAAATTTTGGGGGTCATTAATAGTTTCTTGCCTTTACTTTTACCAGGAGGAGACAAGTTGGTCGAGTGATCTTCCAATAAGTGCACTTTAATTAGCTTAGGGGGACACATGGCTAGATGGAAGTGATAGAGTCTCAAAATAATGCCTTGATTGATGGGAATGGGGTGATTATTAGGGTTTTTGGGCCAAATATATTTAGCTAACTTGATCTAATTCTCTAAGAAAGACAACATAAATAAAGGAAAACTAATTTCCAACCTATGTCTAAAATGATTAAGTAAATAAAAATGGTATTGGTAGAAAACTTTATACCTGCCTTCAAGGGTGAAGTATTTCATTATCATGAGACAAAGTCATCCCCATCGAGCTGACAACTTCTCCCTTTCAAATCCCCCATGAATTTTCTTAGCCACCTAGGTCTGGCACCTTGCTATGTTGACTGATATTCTTACCCTTGGTGGGGAGCCTGGTGGCTTGCCCTATTAATTCCTTAGAGACTTAAAATTTAATAATTCCCATGGATACCCGTCTAGAATCCTCCACCCAAGACTCTATAAACTAGTGAGACAAATTCTCATCATGCCCAATCAACCCTTCAAGGAAGGAGGCCACTTCTCCCTCTTGAATGATATTCTAGATAGTAGGGTCTTGGAAAAATTCCTTAGCAGAAGATGACTTGATCTTAACAATATCCCCACCTATGTTAGAGTCCTGAGAGAAACTATACTCATAAAAATATTTAATGCAAAGGCCAAAATACCCAACCAAATTGCTAAATTTATTTTGAATCCATCTAAAGATATAAGGCCACAAAAGGCCTAACCTCCTCACTTTATAATGATTATGGAGATTTGCAAAACCTTTATTATGCTTGAAATCAGCCTCGATAATGTCTCATGATTTCCATTTCATACAATTATAGGGATCACCAAAGCCAAGACATGTGAGGAAATAATTACCCATGATCCATCTAGCTCTACAGATGTCACTCCCTTATAACATTTGCCATCTCATCCTCCTTTTCATCCAACTAGCCATCCCATCATCCTGCTTGTTAGCCACATGTCTCTTCCTTCTCGCTTTAGGCTAGACTATCATCTAGTCAACATGTCTCATTCTAAATATCTTCCTCAACTTCCAAATAGATCTACAATTTTAACAAATCTTTTCCACATTCTCCACATGCTACTTAGGTAACTTTAGATGTTTATTAGTTAATTTTTAATGGACTAAAGATCTATGCATGATCCAAACATAATATAATATAATAATTCTAGTAGTATAGTCCTAATAATTAGAATAATCCATACCATAATCATTTGAAGTCTTTTCACTAATCAAAGGATAGTTTCCACCTCTAATAAATCTAAGAAAGATAGTGTTGAAGATCCCACAGAACTTAATCCACTTATTTTCTTCCATCTTTGTTTAAAAGAATTTGAATGCCATTGGGTAGTGTGGGCAAGTTCTCTAGCATGGCCAACCATTAATATTTATCCCTAGTTTTACCATTGTATCCATGACTACATTACCCTCCCTATAAATATGGGTGACCTTGTGCTCATCCATAGTGTTAAGAAGCATCCAAATATATCCAATTATGTCAACTAACTTCTATCCTATGCCTGTTGAACCAAGGACAACATTAACTATTATTTGAGAATCCCCCTCAGCATGAAGTTTTCAAATGTTCAAATAAATTACAATTCTGATACCCCATAGCATATCTTGGGATTCTACCTCATTATTTCTTTTGATACTGATCCCCCCTATATAGGTTGTGACAAACATGCCCGAGTTTGATTTGATAATGCCTCCTCCACTAGCAACTCCTAGGTTTCCTTTGGCTACCCCATCAAAGTTAAGCTTGTGTCATCCTTCTTGATGAAATGAGCATTTTGTATTAACTCTAGAAATATTTTTAGAATTATCAATTTGGAAGATGCTTGGATTGATAGTCCATTTTTCCAGTAAATTATGGATTTCTAGTCTTGGAGGGTTCTCCACAACTTTGAATTTATAGGTGTTGAGATTTTTAGCCAGAATCTTAGAGAATGATAGAAACACCTCTAAGGGGGTTTTATATTTGTCCCTAAATATTCTATTATTATGTTCTTTCCACAAGATACAGGTAAGGTGAGGGGGAATTTTCAGCGATAGCTCCTTTAGTACAATAAATAAGGTCTAAAAGGGGGTCTCCAAGTTTTGACCAAGTTCTCCACATTCTCATTAAAAACCCATTTCAAGTTTAGTATTTGTATTGTGAGACTCCAAACCTCCTGGGTAAAATTACAATGTAGCATGACGTGGGTGGAAATTTCCTCTTCCTATCCACAAAGAATGCATCTATTTGGTATTTGGAATCCTCTCTTCTTCAAATTATCAATGGTAAAGATTTTGTTGTGCATTAGAGTCCACTAGAAGAAATTGATTTTTGGGATAAGTTTGGGAAGCCAAACCTTCCCCCATAGTTTTTCCTTACTTGAGTCTAAAAGTAGCCCATAATCACTCTTTATAGTTAATATTCCTTTGTCATCCTTTTCCCAAATCAATTTATGTTGTTTAGGAAAAATGGATAGCCTAAATTCAATCAACTCCCCCTGTAATTGCATAGTAGACTCTAAGTTTTCCTCTTAGCCAGAGACACAATCCAAAATGTTCTTCCATTTCTTAGATTCCTCATTTTTGTTAATGTAATTAACCACTTTATCACCAATTAAACTACTATATATATCATAAAGTCTGCCATACTTCATGTCTTTGAGAGGTAGATCCTTCAACCATTTATCTTCCTAGAAGTTTACATTCCTACCATCTCCAATATTCCATCTAATGCCTCTTCAAATGAGACTTTGATTTTTGAGATTCTCATTCCATATTACCAAACCTTTAGGAAGTCTATGGTCATTTAGCATCTTGTAACTATCCCCATTGAGGTATTTATCTTTCATGATTTCTCTCCATTCCTTTTTTCCTTGTATTAGGTTCCAGCCTATCTTTGACATGAGGGGTAGGTATTTAGTGGTAGAAAGAATCAAATGAAAACATGATTTAGATATTCCATTTATGATGGCAAGTGTGCTAATATTTTATAAATATTATAATGTTATTTTATAATGAATTTCAATTTTATTTGGAGGAGACTAAATGCTACAATCCTACACTCTTATATTATGTGTTTGAATGATATAGAGTATTCTATGTATGATAAAAAATTAAAGGAAGTTTGCATTAAGTATCAATGATTTTTAATACCTTGCTTGATATATCTGGAAAATAACCTAACTATTTCCATTTTTACAATCATATATTGTTTGTGGAGTGTTTCATAACCCTATACTATTTGGATTTTATACACACAATCACACATAATAGCTCACAGAATTATAAACTGACATAATAGAGGTGTTAGAAATGACAAAGGCTGATGTAATAAGTTAAACCAAACCTCTATAGACGTTAATAACTTATTACAATTCTTTAAAAGTTATATTCCCTTTTAAATCTTAAATAAGTTGGTCTTGGGTTTGTATAGTCCTGACTAACAACATAGTCAAACACAAACAAAGTGGAAAATGTGAATAGAAGTTCTAAACAAAAAACTTAATACTTGTGGAAGGTGTGTAATGGTTACATAGGTCTTAAAAATCAATTAAAATCCAATAAAAGTTTATAAAAATATTATAAATTAATTATAAGATTTCTCGAGTAGTGAAAATCCTATCAACTTTGTGGTTAGGGTTTGAAGAGGAAAGTGTAGCTCTTGATAACACTAGTGAAACTACACCAAAATTGTCATCAATTAAATATAAATTATATCTTATATATTTTTAAGTTTTATTGGTGTTTCTATATGGGTATGGATGTGTGGAGAGGACTATGTGTAAATAGGGCTTAAAATGACCTAATAGGCCTTGTCAATGAGTAAGAAAAACCTAGAAAGGAGGTACAAAAGTAGAGTTTGACCTTGTAAATACATTTAGAGTTGAATCAAGGAAAAGGGTATCTAAAAAAATGGTCATTTCTCATAATAATACTTTACATATCCATATAAGTTGAATTTGTCTAAAAAGGGCTATTAAAGTGAAGTGTTAAAATGGCAGAGTTGTGAAGGGATGATTTATTGCATATATAAAGTTATGACTTGATTGATAAGCTCTAAAGGACTATGAATAATATGTCTAAGATGCCCAAAATTATAAAATTATCATTGAACCCAAGAACATAAATTTGCATAGTGGTTAAATGAGCCATTGACAAGGAAAATTGATGAGGTGTGATTGTAAGAGTTTGAAAGTTGTAGGTAACAAAACTTGGTTTAGGTAGAGTATGAATGGTACTTTGCATTATATTTTCTCAAATTAGGGGTAAATAATGTGTGAAATGTTATTACAAATTGGAAATCAGATTTTAATTAGAATCATCATAATTTTACTTAGTCTCAAAATCTATATGCATGAGATATCAATTGGGGGCTTATGAATGACATGTTGCTTCCTCAATGCACCAATGCTTCACCAATTTCACAAATAGAATCTAAATTCATATCATTCTCAACATATATACACTAAACCTAAATTATACTCAGTATTTGCACTAGTTTTTCACTATTTTTACACCATAATTGAACCTTATTCCATATTTAATGGTTGCTTCACTATTTTCACTAGTATCTACACCAGTTTTTGCACCAATATCTACACCATATTTTTCACCAGTTATATATATTAGGATTCATATAGGAATTCTAAGTTACTCCACTACTATGGGATGATGATGATGATGATGATGATGATGATGATGATGATGATGATGATGATGATGATGATGATGATGATGATGATGATGATGATGATGATGATGAAGAATTTAAGAACACTTGAGTTCTTAATCTCACCCACTTATAAATGAGTATTTGGGCATGCACAATCCAATACAAGATATTCAATGTTAATATAAACATAACACACCATAGTCACCAATTTTTTCACCATAAAAGGCACAATGGTTCAATACCCAATTAGGTGTATTCATTTCTTGTCACTCTTTAGTTTCTTATATTTCAAAGTTTGATTATCCATCTTAAGTAAATATTGATATTACATATGTTTCATTTCAGGTTTTCATGGAGCACAATTCAAGTTTATGGCCTATATCCAAGACTCCTTCCCACATGTAAGTTTAGGTGCACACTCTTTTTCCTTTTACTCTAGTAATTTTTTATTTTGATGAATTACTATAATAAAGGGGGGGAGGGGGGGAATGTAGACACGTAAATATTAACATTTAAGATAAAACCTTACACTTGTGACTAATCTTTTACATACTTATCTATATACCTATCTTAGGGTCCTTTTTGATCAATTTTGACAACCTTACACACTTTCCTAAGTTGATATATGACCCTAAATGAAATTATCCCTATATTTTTCATCTTTAGACATATTTTAGGCCTTGGTTAACCTTTTTCATGATCAAAACACCCACTAGATAGGAGTGCACTTCTCTAGTGTCCTTCCCCCTCTCCTATCTTCCCACCAAATAATGACTAATTTTCAAAATTCAAAGTTATATGAAGGATAGAAAATGTAACTAATGAGACCTAAAAAAGATTTTTTTTATGATATGAATATATAAAAAAGATTTAAACCATTTAGCACACAAGAGAATTCTACACCAAAAAGCACCAGAATCACACTTGCACATTGAGATAAGAATAGCTATTTATCCCAATTATGATTACATACAACCCTTGTAGCCTATAGCTAAAGTCAAAATATATTTCACAAGTCACAAGTCATAGTTAAAGCATATAATCACACTAGTATTGCACCTACATATAGAATATTGTGTTAGTTATTCACACACCACCATAGTATGGGAGAACTACATAAATTTTGATACCTCTTCAAAATATTGGTATGTAGGCCACTCAACACATTGTGTGTTGAGGTCTCACCCGAATTTATCCATTGACCCCTTTTTCCCATTGATTTAATTATTAGTCACATGTCAAGGAGTAGGGTTTTTGAATTAAAATCAATGACATAATGGCTTTTGTATGTGATTACAACCTCCCACAATAGATATGCTCTTCATAAAAGGGCATAAATAACCCATAAACCTTGAATCCCTCATTACAAGTGGATAGGAGTGACCTAGGTTGGATAAGAACTCCACCCCTCTAGCATCCTCTTCTCAATTCTATCATCTAGGTCTATATCCAATTCCAAATTCTTGATTCTAGCCACTGGACCTCTCTACATAGTAAGTTTCAGATCTTGATTCTTCATGGAGGCATAATTTATAGTTAAGTATTTATATTCTCATTACACTTTTATATTATTAGTAAGTTTCCATAATATAGTAGTTCTAAATTAGTGAATTTTATAACTATTATATTATTATTCTAATTTTTGAATAGTAGTGTTGTCATTTAGGGTTTTCACACAAATCCAAAAATGTTATTAAACAACACATGTATAAGCTTTCTAAAATTATATTGAAAACCAAATTGCCTTATAAACTTGTCTAAAAAATTCTAATCCAATCTATCATATGACTTATTCATATCAAGCTTTATCACCATACCCACTTTGATACTCATGTCCAAGGAATGAAGGGTCTCATATACAACTATGATGTCATCCTAAATTTGCCTACCTTGAATAAATCCTCCTTGATCAATTGAGATTATTTATCCATAAGAGATTTTACTCTTAGAGATATGAATTTCATGAGGATCTTCTATGTAAAATTGCAAAGGATTATGGGCCTAAACCCAATAAAATTATTGTCCCCGTCCTTATTTAAAAAATTAAAACACTAACTATATTATTCAATTCCTTCAATATTTTCCTAGAGCTTATGAATTCATTCACAACATACACTAGATCATTCTTGATATTTTCCCAGAAGACTTGGAAAAAAGCTATGGGGAAACCATCAGGGCATGGTGCCTTGTCTTTTTTAAGTAAAAATATAGTATATTTAACCTCATATAATGAAGTTGAAGAAGTGACACTTAGGTTTTCATCCTAGTTTATGAGTTTTGGGATTTTATATAGAATTTATTTCTCCACCAAAATATGTTTTCTTGGGTTGAGAAAAGAGATTATAGAAATAGTCAACAAATTCCTCCTTAATGACAACCACATATTTACAAACTTCCCAATTCTCATTTCTAATTAATCTAATTATGTTGTGATCCCTATGATTTAGAGTAGAGAGGTTAAATAATTTGGTATTATCATCACCTTCCATGAGCCAAATAGATCTATAATTTTATTTCCATAAGCTTTCCTCCTTAGCCGCCATATTGTGATATTTACTTAATAGAATCTTCTCTTGTTGGAGAGTTTATTGATCTAAACCTACTACTACTGACTATTTTTTAGTAATAACTAGTTTCTCTTTTAGTTTATTATTTTTTAAAATGACATTTATAAATAACTATTTATTCCAAACTCTATTTTTTTTACTTTTTTCATTTTATAAACCAATTAGAACATTTCTAAGCCTTGAAAAATAGGAGTTGACTATTATGATATTTTTTCATGAATATCTAGATTCCTAAATCATATATGTTCCATTATGAATGGATTTATTTCATTTTTACTGATAAAACCATCCATATAAAGATACAAAGGGTTATGGTCAAACCCAATCCTAGGAAGGTAAGATAATCAAAAATATATATGAGATAACTAGTCAGTGGAAATCAACACCTTATGTAATCTGACTTGAATCAAGTTATCTATGACTCTCCTATAGAGCAATAAAGTAGCATATAAAGCAATAATATTCTAATCCTGATTGTTGTTTTGATTCTTCTACTTGTTTTCATTAGTTTTCTTCCCTTTGTTATTTTTAGAATATTTATTGTTAATTCTATCCTTATTTTTATAATAGGTTTCACTTCTATGACCAAATTTACCACATATATTACAATTTTCATTGATTTTAGGTTTATGATTCTTATTACAAATTTTCTTTTTCCCATTTTTGCCTTTATCAAAGTTAGGGTTAGATTTCTAGTTTTTATTGTTATCAAAAATATTATTTAAGGTGACAAGTGCTTGATTAGCATTCTATTTAAAATCAAAATTGAGTATTACTTTCTCTTCTTGAATATAGAGAGCAAATAAGGTGGTAAGTTCAGGGATATCTTGCTTAGTTTGATACTTAAAATTCAAAATTGAAATGAAATTTTAAAAAATTTCATGAATATTTAATTGAATGATAAAATAAAGCAACTAATATTGAATCAAATTAAAATTAAAACCATCTAATTGAGCTTTAATGCTATTAATTTTAGCTATAAAATTCACAACTTTTTCATCACCCTTCATAGGTGTTGTCAACAATTCAAGGATTAACTTAAGGATATTTGAGAGATGAGTGCCCTCATTCATGGATTCAAGAATTTTCCAAGCTTCACAATGAGATTCCTGATTACTAGTGTGGATAAGGAATTCATATTTAACACTTTGCAAGATAATGGACATAGCTTCCTATAATTTTTGTTGAAATGCACTGGTAAGCTTAGGGGTCACATGTCATCTAGATGGAGATTTATTAGTCATAATGACAATATTTCATAGGTTATAGGCCATGAATTCAGCTTTAACACAAATTTTCCATATATTATAGTTATTTCCATTAAGCATTTGGGATTTGTCTAAGAAAAAGTGAGGTGAAGCCATGACTTCCCTTTAAACATGAAAATATCTAAATGATTAAGAAATAACCTTTTAAGTGTGAATATAAAATTTATTTATAATTAAAACAAAATTAAAAAAGTAAATACACACTCGCTATTCAAATTAAAGCTTGATAAAGTAAGAAATTTTCACAAATTTACAATAAAGCAAGATGTTGCAAGTGTCACAAAATACAATAAAAATAAGATTAATTTTATGATTGAACCTTTTTTAACTATTTTTTTTGAACTATTTCTAAAATAAAGTGAATTGAGCATGCAAATATAATTATATACACAATTTAGATTCTAACCAAAGTAAATAATTTAAATAAAGTTGCATAATTCTAGGTGTCAAAAGAGTCACACTCACAATGACCACCTAAGCACAATTAATAAAAAAGATATAAAATAAATAATAATAATAATAATAATAATAAGTTTTAAAACAAAAAATTGATCACACCAATGTGTCTATAACATGCCAAAACCTTAAGATCGACTGGTTGGATGACTATACTTGCCTAGGTTTAGACTAGATCAAGTGTCAAAAGAAGGACAAGTCGTAGGTCAGGGGGTTTTCACGTGATAAAGAAGACACGCAAACCAAAAAATAGAATTAAAATTAAATTAATTTACAATTAATTTTGACAAAAAATATATAAAAAGAAGATAAAAAATAAAAAGGCTAACAATATTTGAACACTAGACTTATCTTTTACAAATTTTTACCAAAAAAGATATAATCACCAACTTATCTATGAGTGAATTCAAAGGTTTACATGAAAAATATGATATTTAATTATTTGATCTATTTTATTTTTAAAAATATTTATTTATTGTGCATATAAACAAAAGTAAAAACAAATTACTTATTTTTTTAACATTTTGGTGAAATAATTTAATAAAAGGTAAATCAAATTTGTAAAGTTAAAAAATAAAATATTTTAAAAATATTTGAAAGAACTTTATACTTACCTTAATATTTCCTATAGGTGGAAATGGTACAAGTCTAGGAGGAGAGAAAAAAACTTGAGGGAGATATAGGCCTTCTCAAGCCTTCAAAATTTGTAAACATTCTTGAAATCCTCCCACAATGCCAACAAGCCATTCAAAAACAAATTTGGTGCCAAATTTTTTTTTCCAACCTCCCAAGCTGTACATGTACGTTAATGGAAGAGAGAAAAATTGGAATAGGTTGATCCAAAGGTTCTTAGGCTTTGAAAAATTACATGGGTCCTTATCTTTCCAAAACTAAATGAATACAAAATTTATAAGGCAATTTGATGCACATAAACGTAAGTTTCAATTTTTTTAATAGTGGTTAGGCCATATAATGGTGTCTAATTGTCTAGGCTTTGAATAAATTGAAATATCAATTCAATTATTCTATATGCTTGCCAATCAAAATCCTCTCCATTGGCTCTAATATGATGTTAAAATATATAAATTTAATAAGCACGAATCTAGAAGAGGTTTAATGAGTAAAGCATAAAATAATGAGCCCAAAACAATAAAACACAACATAGGTATTTATCTTGGGAAAAACCTCAAAGAAGTGAAAAACCCAGCAAAGTGATATTCAATATTGAGAAACAATAACAACCCCAATACATCAAATATTCATCTCACTCGTCAGATAAATTATTTACAAGTTTGTCTCAGATAAGTATTTTCCACACACTTGAATACTTGAATATTTTTTGTGTTCAAGAGATATTTTACAATAGGGGTAAAACCCTATTTATAATGATTCATGAGGGGATGTGACCATTATGAAAATAACGGGTCCATCCACCTTGATAAATCTAGTTAATAAACATTTGGTAAATATTAAATAACTATAATAAGATTATTTATTTTTTTGAAGTTTACACCTCAAGTAAATAAATAATATTTTATTATTTATTTAATTACCTACCAATGTAAGCCAAGGGTTAATAATAGCCACGTAGACATTAATTTTTATAATAGTTGAGAGACCTATAGAGATGATCTACATTTGAAACTTTGTATAAAATGTTATCAATACCTATTTTAGCCTCCCATAGTATCGATTTAACCATGGAAATAGGGGACATTCCCTCTATTTTATCTTAGACAGAGGGCACTGCAAGAGTTAAATGACCATAGGTTTGGTGTGTGAATGAAGAGAGATGAAATGATAAAGCCATGTATGACTATGATATGGGTTATATAGTTATTTTAGATGCTAAATAAGTGTTGGAAGTCACCTACACCTATTAGGAACATTCACAAGTGGTCATGAGCCATCAAACATAGTTAGGGCTATTATGCCTAAAACTAGGCCTAATCCCTATAGTTTCCTAGTTCTATTTATATGACCACATGATCATTCTAAAACACGTGAATAGTTTTAGGGAAGAGTTTAGGATAATTCAAAACCATTGAGTTGTAGAGGGAATCCCAAAATTGGTCATTTGACCCAAAATTTTCTTAAGGGTACTCAAAATGCATAGAAGAGTTGGAGAGACCATCTCCAAGAACTCATACCTATATGTATAAATTGAATGGTGACATAAGGAGATAGTGGTAGTTGAATAGGGTCATACACTTGGTATCAGTGGCATTTATTTAAAGATTGAGTGTTAGTATTTTATGAACTATCACTAAGAAGCAAAATATCTCAAACCCCTCCTTAAACCCTTGTTCAAGACCTGATGGATAAAATATGGAATAATATGCCCTCAAATGTGGTAATTTTTAATTTAAAGTATTTTTGACTTATTATATCCTCTCCCATGCTCTTTCCCACCCTATTGGTTTATATTATCACTTGTACAAATAAAGCAAAAACATGGTTTTTTGTAAGATTTTTAGTGTTCTACAAGTAACAAAGAGAATGAACAGGTGAGATTAGTTTAATGAGGTCAATATGGAATCATTATAACTCCATAAATTAATTTATCACCTTGGATAAACATGTAAACCTCTTTTCTATATAGTTCATCACATGCAGTCTTAGACAAGCAATGAAAAGATAAAGTGACTACCAAGTGAGAAGATGAGAAGTCCAATTTTGATATTTTTAATGTCTAAATTATGGAGGGGGAGACAAGGGTACTTTTAAAATATATCTTAACATCTATTTCATGGATTTGGTTGAGAAACTGAAGGTCACCTTGATGACAAATGTGAAGGTTCAGGCCAAGAGAGCTAGTCGATGACTACAGAGTCTGAATACAAGTGTCATGAAGAAGGATATCAATTTGGGAGTCATATGATAAATTTCATAGCTTGTTTCTAACCCCTTAATATAGTGCATATGTGTCAAGTCTTCCTAGTTTAGTTTTAAGTGGTCAAGAGATGCTTCATCATGAAGGTGATTTCAAGAAGGCTGGTTAAAGAGTCTCTATGCTAGTTTGAAGAGTTTGTCATGCTTCAGATGGACACTTGTCCAAGAATACATTCATGGTATATTTTCCACTCCATTATATTTCAATGTAACTAGTTCTCATAATTTTACATTTGTCTTAGTGACCTTTCCATTTCCCTTCTTCTCTCTCTTATCACATGCTCGATAACTACAAGCCTTTTTGGCTTTTGTAAAAGAATCCACACTTGGTATGGCAAAGCCTTGCTAGTTTGAATACTATATTTTCCTTTGAAATAAGTATTTTCAATCTAGTTTTTATCTCACAATCTTATTTTCTAAGTATGTGAAGTGGTGCATAGTGAATGTTAAGTGATTAATATCTATCCTTATCTTCTCTGTACTCTTCCATGTTTGATTCAAGTAGTTTCCACTCTAATAGGTCACATGAAGTGTATTCAATTGAATTTTTATATCTTTAAGTGTAAGGAGTAGCCGTAGTGTCTATAATCTGACCTTTGGTTCACTCACATTGAGTAGTTCAATGCATATCACCTCCATGTTTAAAATACTAATGTTAGAGCAATCTAGGATGTTGAGGCTAGTGTTATGAGTCATGTTTCATAGTGCAAGGGTATGGTATTCTAGTGGATATAATTATGGTGTATTAACTCATTATAATAGTTTACTTTTTATTTTACTTTTATCCCTTTTCATCTAAGCAAGCAAGTAGTGTAGGTGATAAGAAATCAAAGAGAAATATAGGGAGTTATCCCTTAAACCTAGAGGTTTACCTCTACTATAGGCAACCCACAGGCCTAGATTTAATCCCATATTACCCAAATATTGGATTAGATTTGAACAACCTCTCCTAGGGTGCACGATTTGGTGACAATAGTTCCTTAGCAAGTTTGTTATTTTCATCTCTAGTTACATGCAATAATGCATTAATCATGTGTTAATTCATTTGAAAATATACATTAAGCTCACATTGATTGATATCATAAAATCTATAATGAAAATTGATATAATTATTTCCATTATTAGCATCCACATTAATTATATTTTTCATTATGATAATGTAGACACATGGATTGACATTTAATCTAAAATCATGTACTTTTGATCACCCTTTTGACACACTTATCTCATGACCTATTATAGAGTCTTTTGACCACTTTACTTTTTGCATGGTCACTCTATCCTTAGAACATACTAAAATCAATTTAGAATGTCTCCATCTAAATTTTTTAGTAACCTAAACTCATGATTGAATTAATCTATACCTTCAAATTAGCTCTTATTACCCTTAGGACATGAGTGACCCATTGGGATAACATCACACTCTACTATTGTTCACATTAATAGAATTTATTCTCCTACCAACTAATGGATTCCACACAAAAAAAAACCATAATTATAATGGCACATTGAGAGAAAATTCCATTTTTCATCCAACTCTAATCACATACAATGATAGTAGCCCTAAGCTAACGTTTGAATACACCTTCAAGGTCACAAGTCAAAATTGAAAACTTAATCACACTAGGATTTCACTAGTTTAACACACACCACCATAGCATGGGAGAACTACATGAGTTTTATCCCTATTTAAATATTAGTATGTAGGCATTACTCAACATAAGGGGTGTTGAGGTTACGTACAAATTCAACTATTGACCCCTTTTTAATCCATTTTTTCATCTTATCATCTTGTCTATTGAGATAGGTTTTTCAAGTAAAAAATATAAAAAAAAGCGGTCAACAAAGTGAATCATAAGTTCTTTCACAATCTAAAAAAATAAAGATGTGAAGGTGCATAGAATGCAAAAATATCATGATCATGATCTTTTACTAGACACCAACACACTCTATGGATAACAACACACCCCTACCCTATCCAATTATGATACTCCTATTTAAAACCCCAACTAGCTCATGTTCCTAGTCTACAAATATTCAACACAAACAACCTAACTATCTCATATCTAGAATCATTTTGTTTCTTAATTTTCTAGTTAATTTTATATTTGCTCTCTTGCACTTTTTATGTTTAATAAGTTTCTAGATTTATCAAGTTTCAAATCAGTTTATGTCAATTATTGCATATCTATAACATTTGATTTTTCATAATAGTTTACTTATTTAGGGTATAATATTCTCCTAATTCCCCAAATTCAATAAAATAGATAATGTGAAAATAAGAGAAAAATATATATTAGATATGAAAGTTAAACCCTAATGCCAGATAAATATGAAACTTAAGGGATAAATACCTAGGGTTTATGACAATAAAAATAAATATTGGGTCCACTAGAATGTTTTATTTATTTTCATATTTAGATGTTCTAAATAAGATAAAATTATTGAAATTACTAGTGTAATATTGGACATTTACCATACAAATTTAAATGTAAAAGAGAGATTTATATTACACATACTAAATATATAAATGACCAATAAAATAAAAGAATCACTTAGCTAATATTTTTTTATGTTTATCACTTATTTCATCACTAATTTAGAAAATACTTTGTATTATATCTATAACTACTCAAATTAGGGAATAAACCCTCAAGCTCTGAGTAGATGTTTCCATAAAATCTTAGACCCACGATACAACCAATGCTATCCTTTATTTAGTAACACTTTATAGGTTAATTTTTTCAATATTTTATGACTTAGATAATTTTTCCTCTATCTGTAGATGATTTATATGTATTTATTTTCCTTATATCTTGTGTACAAATCTTGATTTTACTTATCTTTGTCTTAAAACCATAGTTTAAATTTTGACACCATATTGACTTAGAAAAAGGGGATATAAATAAGGGTTGGAAAATTTTAACCTCTCATTTCTAAGTGATTTAGAATTTATGACTTTCAAATACTTTGAATAGGTATCAAACAACACATAGTTCCCCCACCTAGGGATTCACACACCATCATGATCATGCCAAAATGTAATGCAATTATTTGTATTTCGACATTTAACAACATGAAATTTTGACCTTATATTTGTATTTAGACATAGTTCTAAGGATACTATTTTGATTGGTTTTTATATGTGTATGTTCTTGGGGTAATGTATCAAGAGAGTTCTAATTAATTTCTCAATCTTGGTAAGACTTGTCGGGACGAGTGTTAGATTGGTATGGCCTTAGGTTTGATTTATATTATAGATGGCTCTTTGGAATTGATCACCATAAAAAAAATATAAAATTTGATTAATATAACTAAAGGTATATGTTTATATTTTAAAATTAATAGTTTGGGGTCTTTTGATATTTCTAAAAGAGGTAAATACCTATGAAAAAACTCAAGTGACCAACTATTATCGGCACTATCTAGAGAGGGAAAACTAGTGATCTAAAATATGGAAATAAAATACTCAAGATTATAAAGAATTATTACATAGATAGGGAGATCCTAAATATGTGTGATAGTAAATTAGGTTTGGAAAGATAATATATAGATGAATGGATAGGGGAAGTGTAAAAAAAAGTTAAATGTGTATGCAAAAGTCATGTATGTTATAGATATGGTAAGATTGATGCTTCCAAGTGTCTAATACCAAATTTAGATGTATACAATCATATTTTTTTGTGTCATCATGATGATTTAATGTGTTGCGATTATATCATATTGTAGATACCTATGTTTGGTACAAGACCCTTTTTTACTGAGACTTTATTATGTTTTACCACATGTGGCATATTTTTGTACATTTGGCTACATTCAGTCATTTTACACCTACATCAGACTCTTTAGGGCCTTGAGAAATATATTATTTTATCATAAACTTCCCAAATCTCTTAATTATCAAAACCAATATCATATTTAATCATCCTCTTTTAACTTGATCTATATTTTGAGCTCTATTTATTATCATGTTATAATTGGTTATTTGTCAATTTTGATCCTCATCATTTTAGGGGTCCTTTCCACCTTGGATTGATTTCCTATGCCTTAAACTTTATGTGTATGTCAATTATAAATTATGTTTGAAAATTATTCATAAACTTGTATCATGCACTTGAAACTATGTGAATTTATGCTTTGAATCTAAAATTTTAGTGCATTTACATGGAATATGCCCCCATAATTTATATTAATGACTAAATTTTAAATTTTTTAAAGAAGTTTTAAAACTACATTTTTATAAAAACTAATTTTTAATTTGAAAAGGCTCGTCTCATGTATGAAAATTCCACTACAATTCCCCCATTTTGAGTTGAGGTATATTATCCTAAATTTTACTCATTTCAAGATAAAATTTAACTCTAGCATGTGTAATAGGATATAATCATTGAAAAATTATAACATATGTGAAAAATATGTTGTCATAATAAGATTATCATAATTTTAATTTTATATATAATATATAAGGCAAGGCCTATAGAATGTACTAATGAATCTCATAAAAAGTAAAATATAAAATTAGTATATTATGTATTATTATTTCATGATATGGATCATGCCACTCATAAAACTCAACAAGCTCAACAATCACACAAGCACAATAATAACAATGTGAGATAATAAGGCCAATGATCACACACAAGGGACACATTCAAATGCCATAAAATGAAATATTGAAAATATAAAGGACATGAATGATGTCATAAGTAATGGATGTGTTCAAATGTCACACACAACATAGTTCCAAGGGCCAAAATTAAATGGACATGTTAAAATGAATCACATACCACATAAGATCTCATAGAGATATTCAAACAAATATGCACACAAGGGTCAAGGGTCACACAAAATATATGAGAAAGATATAATATAATATGTATAATTAATAGTATTAGTGGAACATAAAACTATAAATATAATTTAACAATGCATATGTAATGTGATCATATCCTTAATATTCATGTGCACAATGTAAGATAGAGATGTTAGGATGACATTTGTAAATAGTATAGAGTTTAATAGTATAGGATTTATGACATTATAAAATCTATGCATACTATAATATGTGAACAAGTTACCCCCAATTTAGTAATTCTACTAGGTAGAGGTAAGTCCAATATTCTAGTCCATGTATTTCTGAATAACATTCATGAATATCAATGAAATTCATATGTGATAGAAAAATAATATGTTATATTTTAATCATGATATAACTAACATATTGAAAATATTTAAACTAGAAATATAATCATGATGGGGTCTTAATTTTGGATTTTTTAATAATATTTTAAATGTTTTTCCATTTTTAAAATATTTGAAAAAATATATAATTTTGGCATTTACAAATATAAATAATAGCAACTAGTAATAATTAAGGTGTTAAAATGAGAATAAATAAATATTTGAACACTTTGAAACTTGTGTCAATGTGAGATATGCAATATAAAAGTATTGTATAGCCATGTCTAAAAAATATTCTCCCACTATGTGTAAATTATGACTTTGATGAATTTGTAGGTGACTAAAAGAGTATGCAAAGGATTGATTGTACATCATTGTTTCATAAAATGTACACTTGTTTATTAATGTCACATTTATGAACAATATAACTTTGAAGAATAAGGATTTTTAAAGATAAATAATGATTTACATACTAAATTGAGTGAAATGTCTAAAAATTGGAAGTATTAAGGCTCTGTGTGCTCAAACTATAATTTCTAGGTGAAAAATGGCATAGGATAGGTTTAATCAATAAATACAATAATGTCAGTTATCTCCATCCATAATTATTTTTTGTTGTCCTTAATGTAAAATGATAATTTATTAATGTTGAATGTAAACATAAAGATAAATGGAAAAGTATGGAAATTTTGATCACTTTTTTGAGTTATTTAAATCTAGAAATTGAAAATAAAATCCAAGAGGCCAACAAGTCAACAAGAGCCAAGGGCTTAGAATGATTTATCAATAGATCATATGTGAAATCAAATATAATAAGATGACACAATAATCAATAAGCTTTGTATAATCATATTTTTACTTTTTTGAATTATTTAAATTATATAAGTATAATACTTGCACAAGTGCATGATGTTCATAGGGTTTTTAATAGGATTACCTTCTTGCATAGCCAACCAATAATCTCTTATACTCACTTTTTTTGTAACTAAAAATTTACCCAACCAATTAGGTTTTTATTTACCTTTATTTTCCTTATCTACATTTGTATTTTTCTTATTTACCTATAACACTAGATCTCCCACTATAAATTATTGATTACAAACTTTTTACCATATGTTATATTAATATAGTCTTAATAGACTTGAAGATGTTCAATAGACTGAATATGCTTGGCATCAATCATTTTTTATTCATGTGATAAAAAATTGATATTCATTATCATTGATTATATGTTTAAGGGAAACCCATAAAGATGGAATTTCTAGTTTGAGTGGTAAAACTAATTTTGTACCATAAATAAGAGAGTGTAGGGTTTGTTGCATAGTTTTATGCACACTTGTAAAATATGCCAAATTTTCATAACTAATAATATTGTGTCAATCATACCCATGCATTGTAATCATTTTTTCTCAGATATTAACAAGAGTTTTATTTGTGGTTTTTTCTTGACCATTAACTTGTGGATATTATTGTGTAGAAAAATTGTGATGGAATTTGTATTTTGCACATAATTTATTTACTCTTTAAAAAAAAAGGATCCATTATCTATAAAAATAGATAATGGAATCCCAAACCTATAAATAATACGTGTTATTAATAATTGAAAATTATCTTCATCTATAGTAGACTATACAAGAATGGATTCAACCCATTTTTTGAAGTATTCTATAGAATTAATGATGAAATTATAACCATTTTCTGATTTTAGATTTATTTTTCCACTTATATCAAAACCCCATAAATAAAATGGCCAATGTGAAATAATCGGTTGCAATTCATGTGATGGATCATAGTTAAGGTTACAATGCTTTTGAAATTGTGAGCAAAGTTTTGCATGCTCATGGCATTATTTTTACATTATAATAAAAAATAACCTTGTCACAATAATTTATGAGACATATATTTTCCAATAAAATGACCACCACATGCATTATCATGTACTTAAAGTATTGCTAACTTAGCCTCTTTCTGATTTAAATGTTGAATCATTCCCATCTAATAATATTTTAAATAAGGACTGACCATTAAGAACATAACAAGTAATGTGACATTATAATTTCCTTTTATTGTTACGTGTACCATTTTATAGTATTGTTACTTTTTATGAGAATCTATGTATATTATTTCAGCGTTTTGTATTAACTAAATTATGATTAATCATAAGAAACTCCAAAGCTTCTACTTGTGTTGTAGATATGGATGACTGTTAAAAATGTTGTATATTAAAATTAACATGATCATCATTGATATCAAAATGAAATAATTAAGTGGAACTATCTATAACATCTACGTTTGGATAGTATTTTCAAGGGATGCTTTCTATGAGAAAATATTTAAAATGTGCCACTAACCGCTATACTAATTATTTATATGGAATTATCTTTTCTTCCTTTTTTTGATATATGTATAGCACTTGATCAACTAGTAATTGATAATAGTGATATAATTTTAAGAATTTTATTTGTAATGTACATGTTGTGTATAATCCCAATATTGATGCCTCATATTGTACGATATTATTTATGCAAGAAAATCCCAAATGAAATGCAAATGGCATGGGTTTGCCTTGAGGTGTAATGAAAATAATAACGTCCATATAACTTATGGTGTATTTAAATGGATCAAAATAAATCATCCAAATTTCATCACCAATATGATAATAAATAAAATTATCTCTAATTTCATCATATTTTAGTAGTGTATCCATTCATGGAGCTACCACTAACTGATCTAAAAAAACTTGTCCTTTCAAAGATTTTTTTAAAAATAAAATTTAGATTAAATTATGTAATTAACATGACCCATTTATAAATAATCCAAGATATATGTGATTATACATTTTAAATATTAGAGGTTCTACCTTTATGATAACTTGTGTTTCATTGTTTAACATATAATGTTGTAACTTTTGCATTATAAAAGCTATTGTCATACATAGATTTTCCATAGTACTATAATTATTCTCCAAATTAACCAAATTATGTCTAACATGATATATTGTACATTCCCTATGATCATCATTTTATTATCCTAATAGATCCCCTAAAACATGTTTTATCCTATAAATGTATAGTAATAAGGTCTTGTCAAGAATAGTTGGAATGAGAATAGGTGGTTGTAATAAATATTATTTGATAGCATCGACTCTTTTTTGAAATTTTCATCCCATTAAAATTTTGTGCCTTTTTTTAATAATCATGTAAAAGGCTGTATTTTATCTAAAAGTTGAGCTATAAAATGTTGAATTACCTAATTTTTTCCTTATAAAGATCATAATTGCTTTAACCCTTTTGGTGGAGGCATGTCTAGAATAACTTTTAATTTTTTAGGATTCACTTTAATTCCTCATTGAGATATGATATATCCTTATAATTTCCCATAAGTGACACCAAAAACACACTTATATGGATTTAATTGTACATTATATTTATGTAAACATTCAAAAAATTGATGTAAATCAATGTTATGATTTTTATTTTTTTAGATTTAGACAATAAATAATCTACATAGTCTTCCACTATATTGTGTATGTAATCACGAAAAATATGTGTCATAACACATTTATAAGTAATTACAACATTTTTCAATCCAAAAGGCATGACTTTATTGAAAAATGTTCCCCAAGGTGTACTAAATGGTGTTTTCTCATGGTCCTTAGGATTAATTTTGATTTGATTATATCCTAAAAATCCATCCATAAAAAATAACATATCAGATCATGATGTAGAATCTATAATCATATTAATGTTTGGTAAAGAAAAATAATCTTTTAGACAACATTTTTTTAAATGTTGGTAATGTATACAACATTTGATGTCTCCATTTGGTTTTGAATTATAATTTATATTGGATACCCATGGAGGAGAGTCAATATCTTTAATAAATTTTGATTCAAGAATTTATTCAATTTATTTATTTACCAATAATGCCACTTTAGGATGAATTTTTATATTTTTTGTTTGATAGTTTGTGAATCTGGATATAATACTATATTATGTATTATTATTTTGGGTTTTATACTTAGTGTATATAAATAATCCCAAACAAATAACTCTAGATAATATTTTAAAACCTATCACAAATATATATCTTCCTTATTTTGTAACAAAATTACTAATAATATTGGTAGTGGATCTTTATCTGTACCAAAATTATATTTTATTATTTATTTATTAATCAAAGCTAATCTATATTATAAATAAGGTGATGTGGAAATAGTATCCAAACCATGAATTTGGACTTGCATAATAGATTCATCAGGTTTCTTGAAAATAGGCATGGGAACTATGAGGAAAACCTGTTTATATGATAGAAGATATGGAGATCCTCATATGCACCCAAATATTCTATGAGGGCTTCATCGTTATAAAATTCATATAACATTAGAAGTTTTGGTGAAGTTGTATCATCTATCATGTATGGATATAATAATTGTAGTGTTGATACACAATGAACTTTGTGTGTTGGTTCAGGTTGTGCTTTAATAAAATGTGTATAAATATTAAATAATGAATATGATTACTTATTTTATTGAATTTATTTTTTATAATAACCTATTTTTTGTCATATTTTTAGTTGACATGCTTGAATAATATCAAAAATACCTTGGGCATGTGTTCCTAATCCTTGTCTTGTATATCCCATTTTTTTATATATTTTTAAACCTAAATCCACATGGATTGTAATTATTTGATGATGATATTGGAGTAATAGATAAATTATGTGATCAAATTATTTATATTATTAAGTATGTAGGTGCACATGTGTAATATAATGATCTTTAGGTTTCATCATTACACAATACTTAAATGTTTCTCTATCTAATAGACATGTGTAAATTTATCCTTTATAACTAAAATTTATACATGCATGTAGAGTATATGTTAAAACATAAAATTCATGAATATACGGTCTTCCCAATAGTATATTATAATTTGTATCATTTGGCATAACTTGGAAAATTGTATTTATTCTTCTATGACCCAATGTACTATGCAAAGTAATTTATCTGAAAAAATTTCTTGGAATGTTATCAAATCCTTTAATTTTCATATCAAAATGAATGAGATAACTAGCTTATATTTACAATAGTTTTAGGAAATATATGTTATAAATGTTTAATCATAATCCATTATCCAACAAAATTATTTTGACTACCTTATTGTGAGTTTACACTTGAATATATAATGGAAGGTGTGCATCTACGATATGCTTGGGAGGTATATCTTATTTTACAAAGGAATGTTTTATTATATCAAAATTAGTGTACATTGACAATAAAATATAAGTAAAGAGGTTCCAAACCATGTGGTATCATGTTTTATTTCAATATTTTATAAATAATATCCTTATAGATATGTGTTATTTGAAGTAATTCTAATAGAGAAAATTTGGCATGGGTATGTTGTATTTGATCCAAAATATCATATCCTTTAATTTTTTTAATGAGTGGTGGAGGGAATTTATGAATTTTGTTTTTATAGATTCAAGTTTTTAATCAAAACTTTAACTAGTTCTGAAGCACAAACTGAGGGTCTAGTCATTGTGAAACAATTCCACCAAAAAATTCAAAAGCACTCAAAAATACAAAAAAGGTAAGTTGAGTACTAGAAAAAAATTAATGGACACCAAACATAATAAAAGACAAATAAATAGGCTAGATAATCAAATGACATGAAAACAATGAAAGTAAAAGAGAAAAATTACTTAACAAAAAGCTTGAATACCCAACCATTGAACTTAACTTTTAGCTGTCAACAAATGTCTGCCCCTACTAGAGAGCAAATATTCCATAGTCTATTATGTGCTCCCATTAATATATTTTAAATCATCAAGTTTTATCATTTTTTATTCCATTTTTATGCCCCTTTTTTCCTTTAGTGCCATAATTAGGGGTCTTCAAAATACTAGGTTATTTTGAAATAGACATAACCACTCTAATGGCTAGCTCCTCTTCTTTATCTTCCCCATTTTCTTCACTAAATTTAGTAATCTCAATTGATTTTGTCTGCTATTGAAAAGAGTCTGATACAATAAGGAGATTGGTAACACTCTCTATCCTAGATTCCTCAAAGACAACATCCCTTTCCTAAAAGGAAGAAGAAGGTTGCCCTACCTCCTTGTCGATCTCTATTACTAATGTTGCCAAATCCACACCCTTCTGAGACCTATTCAAAACCTAATAAAATATTGTTGTAGATAGGATATTATTATAAAAATATTTATAAGGTAATTTCATTCTATTAACTAGATCATGATTCAGGCAACCAATCTTTTTGACCCATTTCTATAAAAACATTAAATGAGATCCTTGAAATTTTTTCTTGGGGCATAAATCAATCTTATGATCAACTTGATTACATTTGAAGCATCTAAAAAGAATACCTTCAAAATTAATAAAATAATTCCATACACTAATAGAGGAATAAATATAAATAGAATGGTGCAATGATTTATCTAAATCCACCAAAACACACACCCTGAAATAGTTTAGATTAGCCCTAATGGAATCATCAATTTTGACAAAAACTCCTAGCTTGCTAAATAGTTTCTTGAAAAGATAAAAATATTATAATACCAAGGGTAGGTTATAAAATCAAACCCAAAAAAGGGCTTGCGAGATTTCCAAAATAGTTGGGTCAAAAAGTCTAGGGATAAAAAAACACCCTTTACTTTCCAATAAACCATGGCTTGTTTGTCCAAACAAAGTCCCTATCTTCAAAATATTGAAAAAAAATCAAAAGAAACCATTTTCCAAGATAGATAAATAAGGATATTTAAGTGTGGGCCATGTTTTATGAGACTACTCTAAAAGATAATTCAAAGAAGGCCACTTCCCCACATACTTGCCAATCAAAGATCTTTGACCTTTTTTCACTTCAAACATTAAGAGTTCTACATCAAAATTTTCAAAAAGTGAAGGAGACTAAAAACAATTAAAGGAACATCTCCCAAAAAATCCATTTCTAAGGCTTTACTCTATATGGATTCTGATTTTGTATTTCCTTTAACCTCCTTCACAAGTTATTTAGCCTCCTCTATGAGCTTTTCCTTTTGAAACTGGCTTCTAAAAATTAGAACAGGGTCTTAGTCAAGATGGTTTCTGAGACTGATTTATTTATATAAATTAATATAGCAATGAAAGGGGTTTTAAGTATTATTGAAATTTGAAAACATATAAGTCTTTTTAAAAACCCTAACTAGATTAAAAGATTTTCTAACTACATGCCTCCTTAGAGAAAGACTTTCCTTAGATAAGCTTTTGTCCACCACCAGCCTATCTAGCCCCAAAAACTCTTCAAAGGGAATGTTATCTTGAACAAAATGGGATGCATAAAAATGAGAATCTTTTTTTACATCTTTTATTTTACTACCTCTGCTTAGATCTATCTTTCCCTAGACCTATATTCATCCAAACTCAACCCAATGCCAACTTATTTCATAGGTTTGTTCTTTTAGGGGACCTACACCGTGGTTTCCTTCTCCCCTGACCCTTCTATACCATTATCACCATTGTCATTATTGATTGGATCAACTGGTCACCAACCTATAGATGGCCTTCTCCATTTGTTTGGTCTCCCCCTAAGACAATCACTACTGCATCCTGACCTACACAGGTTGATATAGCCTTTCTTACACCAAACACTTCCACCAACTATTTACCACCAATAGTTGTCTCCCTTGGCTTACCAGCCTCCACCATCATTTGAAACCCATCTCTCACCTTCAACATCACTGATTTTTCTCGTACACCATCACTCACCATCACCATCATCTATTTATAGTTGAATTCATGATGTTTTAGTATGATAAAAGGAATTATTTGTCCCCTTGTAGTTATGGCCATAACTACATTTTTCATACCATAACAAGATATCAAATATCCATAGATTTTCCATTAATAATTTTAAAACTATAAATTTAGAATCTATGAAAATACTCCAAATAATGATGGAAATGTAATGTGAGAAACAACATAAAAAATAAATTGTGTGGAGATTTATAAATTGTTACAAAATTTAAGGTTAAAATAAAATTATTTTAGTGTTAGATATCATCCAAGGTCAAAATAAAGTCTTTTAGTGTCAAATATCATCCAAGGTCAAAATAAAACTTCTTTTAGAGTCAAATTTAGACCAAGGATGAAAAGAAATTATTTTAGTGTCAGATTTAGATCCAAGGTTGAAAAGAAATTATTTGTGTTAGATATTAAGAATTTATCTAAACCCTTAGATAATTTTTTTGGAAAAAATGAAAGTTTGTGACTAACTCAGGTTCACTAATACCTTTTATCAAAAAATTGATTAGAATTAACCCTAATTAAGATAAATTGAATAGAATAAAACAAAATGTTGTAAATGTGCTTTTGACAAGTAGAATGAAATTAAATAACTAAATTAGACATGTCAAAAAAATTTGTAAGAAGACTAACTATGAAAATAAATGATAAACTTCGATATTTATGTCTAATTGTTGACTATGTTGATTGATCAAAAGTGGAAAAAAGAAAATAATAATTATATCTTCAAGTTCCCCAAAACCTAGATTTGAGACTAAATAAGGACAAGAATATAAGATAAGGATAGGATCAACTCCTACTACCATCCCTGTTTGTTTATTCTATCCTTTTAATAAAAACTATAAGCTATGGCATGATCACTTGTAATATCTAGATTTAGGTTTGTATGTATATATTTGACATTATAAAATGTGTTTAAGACATAAACATAACTTTCTAAAGGTTAAAAACCTAATAGGGTTTGTAATGATTGAGATATCTACAAATAGAAAAAGGTGGGTTTTAACTCGGTTGAGATGATCATTATTACCCCCATGATGACTAAACATTGCTTACGTATCTAATACTCCAAGGAGGGAAATAAATCCCACATATTTATCACACTTAGAGTGTTTATACATTTTTTCTCCTTTGAATATATGAAAGCATATAGAACTAACTTAAATAGTTGATCATGATTTTGCTTAGGGATAAATAATCCAAGTTTGTGATTTGGCTAAGGACTGTTTGGACTTATTAGAATCAAAATTGGGAAGAATAGGGAATTTAACTCAATAAATAGTGTACATGTGCCTCTATATTTAAATTTATAAGTGGAAGAATAAGTTACTTGAGTGTACCTTTATAGAAATTGAAAGGGGGAATACAAATGTTAGGAAGCCTAAAAACACAAAAGAGAGGGTAAGGGAGGGTATAATTTTTAAAAAATGATAATTAGAGAGTTTTATATGAATATCTCCCATATGGAAAAGAATGGCTCCCATTATTATCCCTATTAGATTTTTGTTGTCCCTAAGGGAAACATGTGAAACTTTGGATCTGGTTTTGGGTATATGAATGCTTAAGGGAATTTTTAACAATTAAAAGAATTTTTTAGGTGATAGATGATGGTTTGGAATAAAAATGATTCTTCATAAGTTTTTAGGATAGGGTAATGTGAAAAATAGGTACCAATTAAGTGCACAAGTTAAATAAGGATAAAAAACTGAAACTAACATGATCAATTATTGTGATTAGGTTTAAGTTATTACACTCTAAGAGATGATTTGGGAATGTCATTCCATTTATAAATGTTTAATTAGCCTCTATATTCCTAAGAAACAAAATTATTAGATCTAAAATTATCCATTACATTTATTTGATTAAAATTTTATTTGTAGGCAAAGAATGTGTTCTAGTGTTTGGGATTGTAGACCTAGTCGCAAGTATATTATTTTTGATGTTATGATTGGGTATTAATAATTCATATTTGAGGAAGCTCTGGTATGAATAATTTTCATGGGTTTTTATGAGTTTACATCAGTAGAGTTTATTATGGCTCAAAACTACATTTTTCTCTATGAAGTCAACTCTTTCAAAATAGAGATTATAGATTTCTAGCTAATAGAGTTTATAGTGGATGATGGATGTTCCAAATAGATATTTTAATGATTTTACACCATAATTACACACAAAAAAAAAAAAAAAAAAAAGATGGATAGTACCCAAAACATAAAAATTTTAGGTCTAATTTTAAAATATGAAAAATAAAAACTAAATCTTGGCTAGGTAATTCTAATTTTGGTGTTCTAGAGAGCTAATTTTTTCAAGATTCCCCCACAAAACATTAAAATATGCAAGATGAAAAAAATTTAAGTGGTATTTTTGATAAAATAAAATCCCAAAAATTTCATTTGGGTTCCCACTAAGCATAATCCGAATAACTATTGATGCTTAAAATTTTATTCTACATAGTGCATACTTTATGATATTAATAATGGGAAGTTTCACAGTGTGAGGCATGATAATGAAACAACCTCTTGGATAGAGATTAGTTCCTCCAACCATATTTTTATTTTGAATATTTTGGGGATGAAAATGAATAATAATAAAAAACAAATGGATATGCATAAGATTAGCTTCTTTTAGGGCTCATTCAAAGGAATGAAAATGCATAGCCAGTGCTTGAACATAAAATCATAATATTACATAAATACAAGAGGTAGTTAATTTAACTATATGAAAATTGATAATATTCCACATAAATTCAAACCAATAACAATAATATAGCCATAAAATATGTATTACATGATTCTAACAATGCACAATTGCATTAAATTCTAAAAATAAAATGATAACAAGTAAAATTAAAATGCTAAGGCTATAATATCATAGTGAAGGCTCTCATACAAAGATAGAAACATTCAATGTGCCAATCAGCTAAATAATAGAGAGACTCTCTCTATTTAATAAAATTAAAGATAAATAAGAGAAGAGGAGTAGTCTTTGATTATTTAGTTGCATGTCAGGATTTGTAGCCATCATTTAATGCCAAAATTGCCCATTATTTACACTATTTATCTCCTTGGGAATACTCCCATGAATTTAAATATGAATGTAGTAAAATAAGGAAAAACACTTTAACTTTCTCACCTCACGTGATTTCCTTCATTTTAATATTTAAAATATTAAATATTCTAATAATGCATATTCACCTTCTATGCCAACATATGCCTTTCAATTATAAGATTAAAATATTATGGCACTCCCTTTAAAAAGGCAAGATGACTTTTTAAATATTTTTAGTCACCTTTGGGTTTCCATTTTAAAGGGGATTTTTTTTTTAAAAATATGATGGCCTTGCCACTTTAGATAAAATTATTAGGATTATAAATGGATTTATCCCTTTAATTTAAAAGGTGGAACATTATGGCATGATCCACACATAGATAGAAAAGGGTAATTCATCCTTCGATATTCAAAGTTAATTTTTACTTAAAATTAATTTCGCCCCCTCCCCCCAAAATTAAAAATTTCTATTAAATTATAACTATAAATTCAAATTTGGTGGTAAAATACTAAAATCATTCTAGGTAGCATAAGTTTTTAACACTTTCCTATGACCTTATCTTGGTACAAGATGTGATGGAATAATATTTATTATGATGGTGATACAATTTAGTCTCAATGTATATAATCCTTGATTTAATGTGTAGAGATCCTCATAATATTTGATGTCTGTGTATAAGAGACATGGCTTGTAATAGATTTGTATGATCATAGACATATATGATTGATAGATTAGGCTACACACACACACACACACACACACACACACACACACACACACAACACTCTCTAAGACACATCCTTAAATATTTTGACCTTAGGAGATAATTAAAATTGGTAATTAAGGCATAGGAAATCAATCCAAGGTGGAAAGGACCCCTAAAATGATGAGGATCAAAATTGACAAATAACCAATTATAACATGATAATAAATAGAGCTCAAAATATAGATCAAGTTAAAAGAGGATGATTAAATATGATATTGGTTTTGATAATTAAGAGATTTGGGAAGTTTATGATAAAATAATATATTTCTCAAGGCCCTAAAGAGTCTGATGTAGGTGTAAAATGACTGAATGTAGCCAAATGTACAAAAATATGCCACATGTGGTAAAACATAATAAAGTCTCAGTGAAAAAGGGTCTTGTACCAAACATAGGTATCTACAATATGATATAATCTCAACACATTAAATCATCATGATGACACAAAAAAATATGATTGTATACATCTAAATTTGGTATTAGACACTTGGAAACATCAATCTTACCATATCTATAACATACATGACTTTTGCATACACATTTAAATTTTTTTTACACTTCCCCTATCCATTCATCTATATATTATCTTTCCAAACCTAATTTACTATCACACATATTTAGGATCTCCCTATCTATGTAATAATTCTTTATAATCTTGAGTATTTTATTTCCATATTTTAGATCACTAGTTTTCCCTCTCTAGATAGTGTCGATAATAGTTGGTCACTTGAGTTTTTTCATAGGTATTTACCTCTTTTAGAAATATCAAAAGACCCCAAACTATTAATTTTAAAATATAAACATATACCTTTAGTTATATTAATCAAATTTTATATTTTTTTTATGGTGATCAATTCCAAAGAGCCATCTATAATATAAATGAAACCTAAGGCCATACCAATCTAACACTCGTCCCGACAAGTCTTACCAAGATTGATAAATTAATTAGAACTCTCTTGATACATTACCCCAAGAACATACACATATAAAAACCAATCAAAATAGTATCCTTAGAACTATGTCTAAATACAAATATAAGGTCAAAATTTCATGTTGTTAAATGTCGAAATACAAATAATTGCATTACATTTTGGCATGATCATGATGGTGTGTGAATCCCTAGGTGGGGGAACTATGTGTTGTTTGATACCTATTCAAAGTATTTGAAAGTCATAAATTCTAAATCACTTAGAAATGAGAGGTTAAAATTTTCCAACCCTTATTTATATCCCCTTTTTCTAAGTCAATATGGTGTCAAAATTTAAACTATGGTTTTAAGACAAAGATAAGTAAAATCAAGATTTGTACACAAGATATAAGGAAAATAAATACATATAAATCATCTACAGATAGAGGAAAAATTATCTAAGTCATAAAATATTGAAAAAATTAACCTATAAAGTGTTACTAAATAAAGGATAGCATTGGTTGTATCGTGGGTCTAAGATTTTATGGAAACATCTACTCAGAGCTTGAGGGTTTATTCCCTAATTTGAGTAGTTATAGATATAATACAAAGTATTTTCTAAATTAGTGATGAAATAAGTGATAAACATAAAAAAATATTAGCTAAGTGATTCTTTTATTTTATTGGTCATTTATATATTTAGTATGTGTAATATAAATCTCTCTTTTACATTTAAATTTGTATGGTAAATGTCCAATATTACACTAGTAATTTCAATAATTTTATCTTATTTAGAACATCTAAATATGAAAATAAATAAAACATTCTAGTGGACCCAATATTTATTTTTATTGTCATAAACCCTAGGTATTTATCCCTTAAGTTTCATATTTATCTGGCATTAGGGTTTAACTTTCATATCTAATATATATTTTTCTCTTATTTTCACATTATCTATTTTATTGAATTTGGGGAATTAGGAGAATATTATACCCTAAATAAGTAAACTATTATGAAAAATCAAATGTTATAGATATGCAATAATTGACATAAACTGATTTGAAACTTGATAAATCTAGAAACTTATTAAACATAAAAAGTGCAAGAGAGCAAATATAAAATTAACTAGAAAATTAAGAAACAAAATGATTCTAGATATGAGATAGTTAGGTTGTTTGTGTTGAATATTTGTAGACTAGGAACATGAGCTAGTTGGGGTTTTAAATAGGAGTATCATAATTGGATAGGGTAGGGGTGTGTTGTTATCCATAGAGTGTGTTGGTGTCTAGTAAAAGATCATGATCATGATATTTTTGCATTCTATGCACCTTCACATCTTTATTTTTTTAGATTGTGAAAGAACTTATGATTCACTTTGTTGACCGCTTTTTTTTATATTTTTTACTTGAAAAACCTATCTCAATAGACAAGATGATAAGATGAAAAAATGGATTAAAAAGGGGTCAATAGTTGAATTTGTATGTAACCTCAACACCCCTTATGTTGAGTAATGCCTACATACTAATATTTAAATAGGGATAAAACTCATGTAGTTCTCCCATGCTATGGTGGTGTGTGTTAAACTAGTGAAATCCTAGTGTGATTAAGTTTTCAATTTTGACTTGTGACCTTGAAGGTGTATTCAAACGTTAGCTTAGGGCTACTATCATTGTATGTGATTAGAGTTGGATGAAAAATGGAATTTTCTCTCAATGTGCCATTATAATTATGGTTTTTTTTTGTGTGGAATCCATTAGTTGGTAGGAGAATAAATTCTATTAATGTGAACAATAGTAGAGTGTGATGTTATCCCAATGGGTCACTCATGTCCTAAGGGTAATAAGAGCTAATTTGAAGGTATAGATTAATTCAATCATGAGTTTAGGTTACTAAAAAATTTAGATGGAGACATTCTAAATTGATTTTAGTATGTTCTAAGGATAGAGTGACCATGCAAAAAGTAAAGTGGTCAAAAGACTCTATAATAGGTCATGAGATAAGTGTGTCAAAAGGGTGATCAAAAGTACATGATTTTAGATTAAATGTCAATCCATGTGTCTACATTATCATAATGAAAAATATAATTAATGTGGATGCTAATAATGGAAATAATTATATCAATTTTCATTATAGATTTTATGATATCAATCAATGTGAGCTTAATGTATATTTTCAAATGAATTAACACATGATTAATGCATTATTGCATGTAACTAGAGATGAAAATAACAAACTTGCTAAGGAACTATTGTCACCAAATCGTGCACCCTAGGAGAGGTTGTTCAAATCTAATCCAATATTTGGGTAATATGGGATTAAATCTAGGCCTGTGGGTTGCCTATAGTAGAGGTAAACCTCTAGGTTTAAGGGATAACTCCCTATATTTCTCTTTGATTTCTTATCACCTACACTACTTGCTTGCTTAGATGAAAAGGGATAAAAGTAAAATAAAAAGTAAACTATTATAATGAGTTAATACACCATAATTATATCCACTAGAATACCATACCCTTGCACTATGAAACATGACTCATAACACTAGCCTCAACATCCTAGATTGCTCTAACATCAATATTTTAAACATGGAGGTGATATGCATTGAACTACTCAATGTGAGTGAACCAAAGGTCAGATTATAGACACTACGGCTACTCCTTACACTTAAAGATATAAAAATTCAATTGAATACACTTCATGTGACCTATTAGAGTGGAAACTACTTGAATCAAACATGGAAGAGTACAGAGAAGATAAGGATAGATATTAATCACTTAACATTCACTATGCACCACTTCACATACTTAGAAAATAAGATTGTGAGATAAAAACTAGATTGAAAATACTTATTTCAAAGGAAAATATAGTATTCAAACTAGCAAGGCTTTGCGATACCAAGTGTGGATTCTTTTACAAAAGCCAAAAAGGCTTGTAGTTATCGAGCATGTGATAAGAGAGAGAAGAAGGGAAATGGAAAGGTCACTAAGACAAATGTAAAATTATGAGAACTAGTTACATTGAAATATAATGGAGTGGAAAATATACCATGAATGTATTCTTGGACAAGTGTCCATCTGAAGCATGACAAACTCTTCAAACTAGCATAGAGACTCTTTAACCAGCCTTCTTGAAATCACCTTCATGATGAAGCATCTCTTGACCACTTAAAACTAAACTAGGAAGACTTGACACATATGCACTATATTAAGGGGTTAGAAACAAGCTATGAAATTTATCATATGACTCCCAAATTGATATCCTTCTTCATGACACTTGTATTCAGACTCTGTAGTCATCTACTAGCTCTCTTGGCCTAAACCTTCACATTTATCATCAAGGTGACCTTCAGTTTCTCAACCAAATCCATGAAATAGATGTTAAGATACATTTTAAAAGTACCCTTGTCTCCCCCTCCATAATTTAGACATTAAAAATATCAAAATTGGACTTCTCATCTTCTCACTTGGTAGTCACTTTATCTTTTCATTGCTTGTCTAAGACTGCATGTGATGAACTATATAGAAAAGAGGTTTACATGTTTATCCAAGGCGATAAATTAATTTATGGAGTTATAATGATTCCATATTGACCTCATTAAACTAATCTCACCTGTTCATTCTCTTTGTTACTTGTAGAACATTAAAAATCTTACAAAAAACCATGTTTTTGCTTTATTTGTACAAGTGATAATATAAACCAATAGGGTGGGAAAGAGCATGGGAGAGGATATAATAAGTAAAAAATACTTTAAATTAAAAATTACCACCTTTGAGGGCATATTATTCCATATTTTATCCATCAGGTCTTGAACAAGGGTTTAAGGAGGGGTTTGAGATATTTTGCTTCTTAGTGATAGTTCATAAAATACTAACACTAAATCTTTAAATAAATGCCACTCATACCAAGTGTATGACCCTATTCAACTACCACTATCTCCTTATGTAACCATTCAATTTATACATATAGGTATGAGTTCTTGGAGATGGTCTCTCCAACTCTTCTATGCATTTTGAGTACCCTTAAGAAAATTTTGGGTCAAATGACCAATTTTGGGATTCCCTCTACAACTCAATGGTTTTGAATTATCCTAAACTCTTCCCTAAAATTATTCACGTGTTTTAGAATGATCATGTGGTCATATAAATAGAACTAGGAAACTATAGGGATTAGGCCTAGTTTTAGGCATAATAGCCCTAACTATGTTTGATGGCTCATGACCACTTGTGAATGTTCCTAATAGGTGTAGGTGACTTCCAACACTTATTTAGCATCTAAAATAACTATGTAACCCATATCATAGTCATACATGGCTTTATCATTTCATCTCTCTTCATTCACACACCAAACCTATGGTCATTTAACTCTTGCAGTGCCCTCTGTCTAAGATAAAATAGAGGGAATGTCCCCTATTTCCATGGTTAAATCGATACTATGGGAGGCTAAAATAGGTATTGATAACATTTTATACAAAGTTTCAAATGTAGATCATCTCTATAGGTCTCTCAACTATTATAAAAATTAATGTCTACGTGGCTATTATTAACCCTTGGCTTACATTGGTAGGTAATTAAATAAATAATAAAATATTATTTATTTACTTGAGGTGTAAACTTAAAAAAAAAAATAATCTTATTATAGTTATTTAATATTTACCAAATGTTTATTAACTAGATTTATCAAGGTGGATGGACCCGTTATTTTCATAATGGTCACATCCCCTCATGAATCATTATAAATAGGGTTTTACCCCCTATTGTAAAATATCTCTTGAACACAAAAAATATTCAAGTATTCAAGTGTGTGGAAAATACTTATCTGAGACAAACTTGTAAATAATTTATCTGACGAGTGAGATGAATATTTGATGTATTGGGGTTGTTATTGTTTCTCAATATTGAATATCACTTTGCTGGGTTTTTCACTTCTTTGAGTTTTTTCCCAAGATAAATACCTATGTTGTGTTTTATTGTTTTGGGCTCATTATTTTATGCTTTACTCATTAAACCTCTTCTAGATTCGTGCTTATTAAATTTATATATTTTAACATCATATTAGAGCCAATGGAGAGGATTTTGATTGGCAAGCATATAGAATAATTGAATTGATATTTCAATTTATTCAAAGCCTAGACAATTAGACACCATTATATGGCCTAACCACTATTAAAAAAATTGAAACTTACGTTTATGTGCATCAAATTGCCTTATAAATTTTGTATTCATTTAGTTTTGGAAAGATAAGGACCCATGTAATTTTTCAAAGCCTAAGAACCTTTGGATCAACCTATTCCAATTTTTCTCTCTTCCATTAATGTACATGTACAGCTTGGGAGGTTGGAAACAAAAATTTGGCACCAAATTTGTTTTTGAATGGCTTGTTGGCATTGTGGGAGGATTTCAAGAATGTTTACAAATTTTGAAGGCTTGAGAAGGCCTATATCTCCCTCAAGTTTTTTTCTCTCCTCCTAGACTTGTACCATTTCCACCTATAGGAAATATTAAGGTAAGTATAAAGTTCTTTCAAATATTTTTAAAATATTTTATTTTTTAACTTTACAAATTTGATTTACCTTTTATTAAATTATTTCACCAAAATGTTAAAAAAATAAGTAATTTGTTTTTACTTTTGTTTATATGCACAATAAATAAATATTTTTAAAAATAAAATAGATCAAATAATTAAATATCATATTTTTCATGTAAACCTTTGAATTCACTCATAGATAAGTTGGTGATTATATCTTTTTTGGTAAAAATTTGTAAAAGATAAGTCTAGTGTTCAAATATCGTTAGCCTTTTTATTTTTTATCTTCTTTTTATATATTTTTTGTCAAAATTAATTGTAAATTAATTTAATTTTAATTCTATTTTTTGGTTTGCGTGTCTTCTTTATCACGTGAAAACCCCCTGACCTACGACTTGTCCTTCTTTTGACACTTGATCTAGTCTAAACCTAGGCAAGTATAGTCATCCAACCAATCGATCTTAAGGTTTTGGCATGTTACAGACACATTGGTGTGATCAATTTTTTGTTTTAAAACTTATTATTATTATTATTATTATTATTATTTATTTTATATCTTTTTTATTAATTGTGCTTAGGGTGGTCATTGTGAGTGTGACTCTTTTGACACCTAGAATTATGCAACTTTATTTAAATTATTTACTTTGGTTAGAATCTAAATTGTGTATATAAATATATTTGCATGCTCAATTCACTTTATTTTAGAAATAGTTCAAAAAAAATAGTTAAAAAGGTTAAATCATAAAATTAATCTTATTTTTATTGTATTTTGTGACACTTGCAACACCTTGCTTTATTGTAAATTTGTGAAAATTTCTTACTTTATCAAGCTTTAATTTGAATAGCGAGTGTGTATTTACTTTTTTAATTTTGTTTTAATTATAAATAAATTTTATATTCACACTTAAAAGGTTATTTCTTAATCATTTAGATATTTTCATGTTTAAAGGGAAGTCATGGCTTCACCTCACTTTTTCTTAGACAAATCCCAAATGCTTAATGGAAATAACTATAATATATGGAAAATTTGTGTTAAAGCTGAATTCATGGCCTATAACCTATGAAATATTATCATTATGACTAAGAAATCTCCATCTAGATGACATGTGACCCCTAAGCTTACTAGTGCATTTCAACAAAAATTATAGGAAGCTATGTCCATTATCTTGCAAAGTGTTAAATATGAATTCCTTATCCACACTAGTAATCATCTTGAATCCATGAATGAGGGCACTCATCTCTCAAATATCCTTAAGTTAATCCTTGAATTGTTGACAACACCTATGAAGGGTGATGAAAAAGTTGTGAATTTTATAGCTAAAATTAATAGTATTAAAGCTCAATTAGATGGTTTTAATTTTAATTTGATTCAATATTAGTTGCTTTATTTTATCATTCAATTAAATATTCATGAAATTTTTTATAATTTCATTTCAATTTTGAATTTTAAGTATCAAACTAAGCAAGATATCCCTGAACTTACCACCTTATTTGCTCTCTATATTCAAGAAGAGAAAGTAATACTCAATTTTGATTTTAAATAGAATGCTAATCAAGCACTTCTCACCTTAAATAATATTTTTGATAACAATAAAAACTAGAAATCTAACCCTAACTTTGATAAAGGCAAAAATGGGAACAAGAAAATTTGTAATAAGAATCGTAAACCTAAAATCAATGAAAATTGTAATATATGTGGTAAATTTGGTCATAGAATGGAAACCTATTATAAAAATAAGGATAGAATTAACAAGAAATATTCTAAAAATAACAAAGGGAAGAAAACTAATGAAAACAAGTAGAAGAATCAAAACAACAATCAGGATTAGAATATTATTGCTTTATATGCTACTTTATTTGCTTTAA
>JARHVA010002813.1:0-72500 GCA_037957365.1 Torreya grandis
GACATTTTGTAGCTAAGTAACCAAATAAGTGTAATAGTGACAATGAAGAAGGAAAGTCTACATACAAGAAGAATTTCAAAGGAAAATTCAAGAAGGGATTTGAGAAGAAGAGTTTGTATTCTAAAGATCCTCTCTCAACTAAAGATCCTCTCCTCAGTTAAAGATAGTGGAGTTAGTGATTAAGAAGAAGAAGAGATTATATTCATGGTCATAAATGAATATGCAATCTACAAGCAAAAGTATAAATGATTAATAAGAAGAATATGATGAATCCAAAGTGAATCTATAAGGAGAACTCATTTGTGCCTTAGAAGAGTTAAGTTCTTGAGAAGAAAAATCAAAGATTGAAACTCTAGATTGAGAAAAATGAAAAAGAGTTAAAGGAAATAATTAAAGATCTACAAACACACTTTGAAGAAGCCAATAAGAATAAAAAATATATAATGGCATAGTTACAAATGTAAGTGAAGAATATGAAAGATATGTTATTGAAATTGCTTCTTTAAAAATCAGATCTTGAGAAAACAACTAAAACAATCAATGATAGAGCAGCCAATGATTCAAAATCTGAGAATAACATTAATATGTTAAATAAGATATTTTAAATTAAAATATCAATGTCAAATAAGATAGGTATCACATTTGAAAAAGAGAAAGAGGAGCCACTACTTTCATAGACAAGGTTAACAAAGATAAAGGAAAGAGCTATGTTAAATCTCTTACTAAAGAGGAAATAAAAAGAAAAGTTAAGAATATAGAGGACATCTCAAACAAAGAAGGTTGAAAGGAATAGAGATACAAAAGGAAATCAAGTCAGAGATACACAAATAGGTCCTATTTTTATGGTTATTATTTTTATTGTAATGAATATGGTCATAAGAAAATAAAATGTCATAAAAGGGATAACAATTTCAAAAATAAGGAGAAGGAAACTCAAGTAGATTCAAGTAGAAGCCATAACTTTTTTCCTCCTCTATCAAGCTTTAATGAAGACACTATAATATGTTACAAGTGTAATAACTTTGGACACATAGCCTAGTATTGTAGAATCATGTTCAAGTCAATCAAGAAGGACCAATATTTCAAGACTCCATTCCTCAAGAATAAAGTTTAGATAGGTTCATGGTAGAATAAACAACCTAAAGTTTTATGTTGGTACATAAAACTTTGCATGCAAGAAATGAAGAAAAGCCATGGTTCATTTATAATGGATGTTTGAGGCACATGACAAGATATAAGAATAAGTTCATAACCTTGAAGAAGATCAATGGTGGCATAGTGAAATTTAGAGATAATACTACTACTAGAATTGTTAGAAAAGGTACACTAAGTTTGGATAATGGTATAAGTAAAATTGAAAATGTTTTGTATGTATAAAGTCTTAAGCATAATTTTTTGAGTGTAATTCAAATGTGTGATTAGGGGAACACACTAAAATATGATAAAAGATTCAGATATGTTAGTTGCAGATGCTCAGAGAAAAGGAAATAATTTGTATATATTATCAAACATCAAAGGTCAAAGATGTTTTTTGAGTCAGATTGAAGAAAGTTGGCTATGACACAGGAGAATGGGACACATAATTTTTTACAATCTTGTCAACGTTAGAAAGAAACAAGTAGTCAAAAATCTTCCAAAATTTTCAAAGCCATCCAACCACGCTTTGTGAACCTTTGTCAGTATGGGAAATAGGCCAAAAGGTGGTTAAAAAAAAATAATACTTGACCACTCAGATGTTATAGCTTGTTCAAAACTTATTTATGTGGACCTATGAGAACTCAAAGTATCTCAAGGTGAGAAATTTTTCATGTTGCTTATTGATGCTTTTTCATGTATGACTTGGGTAATATTTTTAAAGAAAAAAATCAAAAGATTTCGGACATTTCAAAGCGTTTTAAAGCATTAGTTGAGAATGAAATCAATTTGAAGATTAAGTTCCTAAGATCATATCAAGGAGGAGAATTCATGTCAGATCAATTTATTGAGTTTTTTGAAGACCATATAATAAAGAGACATTATTTAGAAGATATAACTCCATAAAAAAATAGAGTAGTTGAATGGAGAAATAGAATAGTTCAGGAGATGGTAAGGACAATGCTAAATGAATCCAAGATACCAAATAAATATTAGACAAAATTAGTTGGTATAGTAGTGCATATTTATAATAGAGAATTATTGAGAGTCAATAGTGACAAGACTCCTTATGAGCTATGGAAAGACAAACCAACTACAATTGATTATTTCAAAGTTTTTGACAATAAATACTTTATAAAGAGAATTGATGAAAAATTGGGTGAGTTTGAATTTAGAGAAGATGAAGGTATATTTCTTGGTTATTCTTGCTAAATTAAAGCTTATAAATGTAATAACAAAATAACCAAGAAAATAGTTGAAAGTGTAAGTGGGATAGAAGAAGATGGAGCACAAAGAATCAGTTATCTAATAAGCATTCCTAAAATCATTGAAGAGGAATATTTTGAAGAATCAAATGAAGATGAGAAGGAGAAAAAGGACACCAAAACCTCATCCAAATATGTAAATAGAAATCATAATGAAATTGACATCATTAGGGACATAAATGAAGGAATTCACACCAAAAGAATGATAGTAAGTGAATTTAAGAAAGTTAATTTCTCTTTGTTGGTCCCAAATTTAGCTTAGAACTTTTTTAAAAGCTAGACGTGACAAGAATTGGGTTAAGGCAATGGATGAAGAATTAAATCAGATAGAAAATAATGATACTTGGGAATTAGTGCCTAGACCAAAAGATCACAATATGATAGGAACAAAATGGGTTTATAGAAATAAGTTGAATGAAAATGGAGAAGTGACAAAGAATAAAGAAAGATTAGTATCTAAAGGATATACTCAAATTGAGGGAATATATTTTGAATAAATTTTTGCACTAATGGCAAGGCTAGAGGCTATTAGAATGTTTATTGCATATGTAGTGTTTAAAAATTTCAAAGTGTTTTAGATAGATGTCAAATCTACCTTTCTAAATGGAAATATAGAAGAAGAGGTCTACATTGAGCATCCTGATGGATTTATTCTCTCAAATATTAGTAACCATTTATGTAGATTGAAGAAAGCACTATATGGATTGAAACAAGCTCCCAGATCTTGGTGTGCAAGACTTGATAATTATGTATAGGATCAAAGTTTTAAGAGAGGATTTACTAACAGTAATCTCTACATCAAAATAGAAGGTAAACATAAATTGATTGTTGTGATATTTGTTGATGACATCATTTTTGGAGGTAATATTAAAAAAATGATAAAAGAATTTTTTGACAATATGTAAAAAGAACTTGAGATGTCTATGATTGGATAATTATCATTTTTCTTAAGATTGCAAATATTTCAATCAGATAAAAGAATTTTCATATCTCAAAGTAAATATGCCAAGGAAATTTTGAAGAAAATTTGGTTTTGAGGATTGTGCACTAGCTGGCACACCAATGAGTATAGGAAATAAGGTTATCACGGATGAAGATTCACCTGTTACAAATCAATCTTTGTATAGATCTATGAGTGGTAGTTTTTTATATTTGACAAAACATTGAGGCTAGAAATCAAACATGTATTAGGTATGGTTACAAGATTTCAATTAATTCCAAAATATAGTCATGTTTAGTTGGTGAAGAGAATATTTAGATATATCAAGGGGACATTGGATTATGGATTGTGGTATCCCACAAGTAGAGATTTCACTTTGGTTGCTTATATAGATTCTGATTGGGTAGGTTTCTTGGATGATAGAAAGAGTATAAGTGGAGGATGTTTCTTCCTCAATGATAACTTAGTATATGGATAAGCAAAAAACAAAACTTAGTATCACTTTCTACAAATAAAGCATAATAAATTATAGTAGTATTATGTTGTACTCAAGTGCTTTGGATGAAGCAAAATTTGGAAGATATCAAGGTAAAATATGATGAACCTATTTCTATTTTTTGTGACAACACAAGTGCTATTAATATTTATAAGAATCTAGTGATGCATTCAAGAACAAAACATATTCATATTAGATATGACTTCTTGAGAGAGCAAGTTGTATATCAATAGGTTAAGATGGAATATATCATTACTACATAGTAGATTATAGATATTTTCAAAAAATCACTACCAAAAGACACATTTGAGTATTTATAGGAGAATTTGGGAGTAATTTATTTTACTTATTACCATTGAGGATCATCATCAATTAAGGGGGAGCTAAGTGTTAGCTCCAGGATAGGCCCTTTGCCATTAATGTCAAAGGGGGAGAATAATAGAAATAGGTATAGGTATAGGTAAAGTTATAGGTATAAGTGAAAAAATATATGCAAAATAGGTATAAGGAATAGGTACAATTTTTCTACAATAAGGGGGATTTATTGTATGTTTTTTAGATGGTAGTATGTGCAGGTTGACATGTGCAATACAAGTTTTAGGATGTGGTAGTTTTAGTTTGAGGTTACCATCAATGAATAAGGGGGAGATTATTGGAAATATTATCATTGATGTCAAAGGTATATCATTGGTGATAAAGGCCCCATAGAATTTAATGATGTTTCTAATATTCATATCTTGGCTAATGTGTGTTAATATTCATTTAATATCAAAAAATATATTTTTGGTTGTATATAAGTCAAAAGAGGGCCCATGGAGAATTCAAAGAGTCATGGGGTAAATAAAAAAGAGGAATGGGATGAATTTTCTCATGAAGAGTCATCTTGAGGAATTCCAAGAGTCACCAGTGAAGATAAAAGAAGGTATGGCACATTTTTCCATGAAGGGACACTTTGAGGAATACAAAAATTTTCACCAAGATAAAGACAAAAGAGGAAAAGATACATTTTTTTATGAAGGGTCACAATGTGACTTTTCAAATGCAAGGATACAAAGGGCCATGCAAGTTTGTCACCATTTTCCATGAATATTGAAGGGTCACAAAGGGTGAATGCCAAAGGTCATTTGAAAAGCTATAAATAAAGGCTTGAGAAGCCATTTGTAATATACAAGAGTGTGCATGGTTTTATAATTGTTTTATATAAGAAAAGAGGAGATATTTTAGAGTTATATCATTTATTAAGTAAGAAACATTGAGAGATAGTTGTGTTTTATACACAAGATGGGTTGGTGCTCTTGTAGGTTGGTGCTCATAAATAGTCTTTATGTTGGTGCTCAACAAAGAGGTTGGTGCTCCTGAAATTTGGTTCTTGTAAAATTTTTAATTTGAGTTGGTGATCATTAATATACTTGAGATTATTCTCCATGATTTTTCCCACTTTGGGTTTCCATGTAAAAATATTCCTCTCTCTCTCTCTCTCTCTCTCTCTCTCTCTCTCTCTCTCTCTCTCTCTCTCTCTCTCTCTCTCTCTCTCTCTCTCTCTCTCTCTCTCTCTCTCTCTCTCTCTCTCTCTCTCTCGTGGTGCATGTTATTGTTTCAATTTTTTTTGCATATCTTGAATGTGTAACTAAGTGGTAAAGAAAAGAAATCATATTAAGTAAAAGATATATAATATACTGATTCACCCCCCCCCACCACTTAGTATATTTCATGCTTAACATCATCATCCACTCAACCACAAATTTTAATTAAGCACCCACTTCACATGAAGCACCAACCCTAACTAGCTAAGCACCAACTTAGATAAGCTTTAGCAAGAACCAACTTGTAACGAGGCACCAACCCCCTAAATGACTCAAAAATAAATAATCCACATAAAGAAATTGATCATATTAAAAATAATTTATTTATAATACAATAAATTATTATATTCTTCCTCAATTATTCACACACTTCTATCCTTCTCAATTTGGCCTTTAGCCTTCTTTGCTCAACTAGCCCTGTTCTTGACTTAATTAGGTCATTTGACTAATTCCTCATATGTATAACTTCTATAAAATATTCATCATTGATCCTTTACATTCCTATGATGGTATCCATGACCTCCTACTATTCCTCTTTGTTCAATTTTATTTTCTTTCACTCTCTAATTTTCTAACTAGGCAATTAGACCTATTAGGCCTTATTCTTATACAAGTCACTTGATCTCACACACATTTGTCAGGCATGTACACTTTAATACTTTTATTAATCTTAAAATATGTCATATAACATTTTATAATCATGTATCTACAAATAAATTAGGTTTTCCATAGTATAATTATCCCTTCTCTTTTAGGCCTTATGGAGACCTAATAGGCCTTCTTAGCAACACACTACCCTTTGATCTTCTTGAAACACTTTAAAACTTAAAAAATGGAAGAAAAAATTAATATTAAATTAAAATAAACCATATAAAACTTATATTTAGGTCCATAACACCTTTTAGTTCTAACCACCACTTGAACCTTTTCTCAAAATAATGTTCATAATAGGCTTGTGCATACACAAAAACTTTATCTTTCAACAATTAAAGCATAAACACACTTTTGATAAAAAACCATGGAATAAAATCACATAATAAAGAACCTAATGACCTTATGGTCATAAAATATTTCATTATTTTATTTGACTTATGTTATACAAGCTCAAACTCTTCTTTGTAAGTACTCCACTAAGAACTATTAACTAGCTTCAAAACGTAGCTATGGAAACCTAAACTTATGATACATGAAATGGAATAATTAAGAAATTATAATTCATTTATATGATATTAAAAAAACTTAAAAATAACTTAAAACAAATATATCATAAGCTCAAATATCAATATTGGTCTTACATACCAATTTCATGACTTCACTATACACAGACCTCACTAAATTAGACAAGTCAACTTTAAGATCAATTTTTTTCTATATAAAAGGATATACATAACCTATATTCATAATTAAAATGTATTAATAGTATTTTAGAACATATCCATGCACTTATATTCATCCCTAATCCATGATAACACATCCCTAATCATATTCTCACTTCTACCTAGTTTTTTCACTATCTGTACCACTAGGTCTGTTAGTGACTGGTGAGCTTGTATGACCAGTTTAAAATAATTAAAGGATATAAACTTCTCAAAAAAAATTATTTATACACACTAAAATTATCACACTTAAACTTTCATCTATTTATGAACTTTGAATTGGTCAACTCTGACTGTTATAACAAATTTTTGAGAAATAAGGCCTTTCCTGTAGGGTCCACTCACTCACCTAAAAAAACATTAATACCTAGAGGTGTCTATGATAATTTAATACATGATACACTCACTTAAATATCCATGAAAAACCTTTCTAATCACTTTATAACAAGATATTTCTCATTGGTTCATTATTAGGATTCTTTGAGGGTTTAAACCATCTTCTTGTCTCAAAGATCATTCATAAATCTTAGCTCCTCATTACAAGAACTAATAATTAGAACTTTGGGATAGGAAAATTCCCCATATATCATGAAATACTTAGGTTACCATGGAAATTTTTGAAAATCTAATGATCACAAGAAAATACTTCTCAAGTTGACTATGCACTCAAGAGACCTTAAGGAACTTTTTCTTTCCTTAACCTTCAAAATTTGACCTAAAAATTGGTAAACACACTTGGGAAAACATGAAATAATTTATTCAATTCTCACATACTCACACATGCCTTGGAAAATTATCCTAATACCTCATTAGTCCATGCTCTCACCATCTTTCTTTCTATAACTAAGTCTTCACACCTCATTAGGTCTTGAACTAACCTTAAAACATATTTACATGTGTTTTAAACCTCACTTAAAAACTAAAAAAAACATATCACATTCTCAAACAATGTCACACATCCTTCCTTTACCTTGAGAATACCTCATGACACATAATTAGGTTAAGCAGGGTCTAGAACTAGTCTAGGTGTATATTTGGGTTTAAGGCCTTACCCATGCAGGAGTACCTTGACATTATATTAAGTAATAAATCACCTCATATACATACTAAATTAACCTCATACATCCTCTTCTTTAGATATGTTTATGAAAATATTCAGAGCTGCCTAGGGGGATCTTTAGAGCTTTAATGGAACATCTTCAAAGCTGCCTGACATATCTTTAAAGCTTGACTAAGGATATCCATATCTCAATATATTATATACTAATTTTTCATTTTAGGAATATAATATCATACCCCACACATCATTCATCTTGACATCAATCACATCAACCTTGACATAAATGACAACACTTCTCAAACAATATAAATAATGCTCAATAAAGACTAGATAATCTTATTCTTGAGTCTCTCATCCTAAAGAAGTTCATAAGTTTTTTTAGATGTATAATATTTCCTATGTGAATTTTAACTTGGGTAGATAATTTAGTACCAGTCAAAAAAATAGTAGAGAGATCCATTTTTGTGTTGATTCAAGAATTTAAATCAAGTTTCAGACAAGGATAATCATCCATTACCATCCCTAGATGAATTCATCCAAAAGTTCAATGGATCTATGACGATGTCTTTCCTAGATACGTTATAAGGTTATAATCAATATTTATTTAACAAGTAATACAAATCTAAGATAGCCTTCACCATAAACTAGGGCATGTTTGCTTACAATAAAATGTCCTTTGGTCTTGTCAATGCTGACACCATTTCCAAAGAGCCATGGAAATAGTATTTGGAGTATTGATTGTTAAGTGAATTGTTGTGTATATGAATGAATTAAAATTGTTTTTGAACTAAAGATTAAACCATTTAACACACTTGTAGAATATCTTTGAACATTGTCATAAGTTTGATATTTCAATCAATCTAAAGAAATGTATTTTATGTATCACTGAAGGTAAGTTCCTTGGTCACTTAATTTCAAAATAAGGTATGTTAATTAACCCTAATAGATTTTTTCCCATTTCTAAAATTAAATTACCAAATAGTAATAAATAACTAATATATGTTTTTGGTAAAATTAATTTTGTGCAGAAATTCATTTCAAGTTTTACCATGTTAAAATAGGGAGATCAATTTAAGTGGACATATATCAAATAAATCCTTTCAATAAATTAAGGATGATATAATACAAGAACCTATTTTGGTTAACCTAGATTATGTAAAATATTTATACTTGTATTCATTTGCATCTAATCATATCATTGATGTTATGCTTACTTAGTTGGAAGATGGAGAGCATCATATATCTTTCATGAGCACCAATTTGAAGGAAGCTAAATTAAATTACCCTATTTGGAAAATTAGGCTTATCCACTAGTAAAATAACTAAATAAATTCAAACATTACATCCTGAGGAGCAAAATTTATACTATGTTTCTATATCCTGCTATCAAAATTATGTTAAGATAAAAAATAACTTGGAGATAAAAGAGGACATTGGGTCTCAAAAATTAAATATTATGACATTGAAGTTAGTCCCATAAATATATTTTGAGGTCAAGGTCTATCATAATTGATCTCAAAAATTAACCCTAATATTTTTACTATCTAAGTGAATCAATTTGAACTGAATCATAAACCTTGATATGAATCTATTACTCATTACTTGATGTATGGTGCTCCATTGAATAGCTTGAGTAAGACATAAAAAAGAGAATTTAGGTTGAATTATGCCCACTACATACTAAATAAAGGTGCTATATACTATACAAATCATGAAGGTATTTTATGTATATGTTTAATAGAAGAGGAAACACTATATGTCATGACTTCTTTCCATGATAAATTAGGAAGTAGCCATCCTTTTGGTACTGTGAAAGACCACAACATATTAAGGGCTAGATATTATTATCCAATGTTATTCAAGGATTCTCATACACATGTGATATCCTATCATCTCTTTCGAACATTTAAAAAAGGTAAACTTGTGTTAATTTTCCCATTTAACCAATAATTAAAGAGTGCCCCTTTGCTTAATGGGGCATAGACTTCATTAGAGTCATAAAATAAAAATCATTAGTTTTCCATAGATTCATTATTACAATTACTAACTATTGCATAATATGGGATGAAGTGAAATCAACCAAGAATAAAATTGCTAAGGAGGTTATTATATTCCTTGAAGAGTGTATTACAACTAGATTTAACACCCCTTTAGCACTTGTTTGTCATAATGGGCCTACCTAATAGTCAGGTGAGTTGATGAGTGGGCATATGAAAATAGAATTATGTTGAATTTATCTTCAATCTATTACCCAAAGTTAAATGGTTGGATGAGTCAATAACTAAGAACTTGTTGATTGTCATCAAAAAAATTAGTATAAGAGAGTCCACTATCAAACAAGGCATAAGAAAAGTCTCAAGATCTCCCCTTTCATGTTGGTTTATGGCATGGAACAAATATTTCCAATGACACTCAAGAGACCCACATATTAGTTTATCAATAACTACATGTAAGTAAATGAAATAATCCAATCTAGGTTGCTGGGCCTGATTCATATGGATGATATGAGAGATGAAGCCTTGTATAATTTTAGAAAGTACTAGGTAGTTATTAAAATATGGTTTGATAGAAAATCACAAGTGAAATGATTTCACATTTTAGACTTGGTTTTATTATGAGACAAATTCCATGAAAGGAAAGGTCAGCATTTTAATCTAAGTCCTCTTTGGACTAGTCCTTATCAAGTTATAGAATTTATAGGATAGAATGTTTTGAGAGTAAAATATCTACAAGGTAATGACCTACAACTAATAGTCAATGGAAAAATTTTAAAGCATTATTTCTTAGTTATTACATCCAACACCACTTCAAAAAGAGTCAAGAGGTTTGTTGCATGTATATGTTCTATAGTGTTTCATGTTATCTTATATTAGGTTTTATATATACTATTTGTTTATTTTTTTGTTTTCCATTTTATATTTATTCCCCCCTAACTTAAGTAATTTGGTTTGTTTCATCAAAGCCTCTTGTTGTCCTTTTAATGTGTTTCTCTAAATCAAAACTAATTATGAATAATTACTTACCATATCACAAGAAATTAGTTTTGTTGGAGGTGTTATCTTGGCATTTTTATTTCATATCCTCCCTTGTATCCCATTGATTGTAATTCTACCCAAAAAAAATGCCTAAACAAAGCTAGAATTGCATTAAAATTGTGTCTAAAAAGAAGTATGAAATAGAATAATAATATGTTGAAATTGAGGTGTTATTGAGTTTTTTTGGTTTCATCACTTAAAATGGTAAGTGCATAAGGATCACTTAGATTTCATAAGTTAAATAGTAAGTAGTATTTATTTAAAAACTCCATGAAGTAGAAGCAGTTCTTTTGCACATTTTCATTTATTCAAAATAGAACTTGTGATTTTAGAACAGTTCTTTTTAATTGTCTAAACCATAAATTATACCTAATTAAACATTTGAATCAAATATAAGAACTTATTTAGTATGAATTTGTGTTAGTGATCTAAATTTTTTGAGTCTATTATCAAATCCCCTTGTTGTCCTTTCAATGTGTTTCTCTAAATCAAAAATAATTATGAATAATTACTTACCATATCACAAGTAATTAGTTTTTTTGTGGGTATTATCTTGGCATTTTTATTTCATATCCTCCCTTGTATCCCATTGATTATAATTCTACCCAAAAAACAAAGCTAGAATTGCATTGAAATTGTGTCTAAAAATAAGTATAAAATAGAATAATAATATGTTGAAATTCAGGTGTTATTGAGTTTTTTTGGTTTCATCACTTAAAATGGTGAGTAAGTGCATAAGGATCACTTAGATTTCAAAAGTTAAATAGTAAGTAGTCTTTATTGAAAAAGTCCATGAACTAGAAGCAATTCTTTTATACATTTTCATTTATTCAAAATAGAACATGTGATTTTAGAATGGTTCTTTTTATTGTCTAAACCATAAATTATACCTAATTAAGCATTTGAATCAAATGTAAGAACTTATTTAGTATGAATTTGTGTTAGTGATCTAAATTTTTTGAGTCTATTATTATACCCATGGATTGGTTCCCAACCCTTAATGGACAAAATTTCAAAATATTTTCAATGAAAAATTTGAAAGAAACTAAATAAAAATGTAAAATTAGACTCTTGTTCAAAAGGGTGATTTAGGAAATCTCCACCACATGCTATCTGGATTGGTTTGTAGTGGATCAAGGCTTTGAGTGGTACTAGAGGTATCTTTCTCAAGGTTATAGATGAATATCTATCATTTGATTAATGTCTAATCCATTCACACCAATATAAATAACCAATATTATCCCTCATAAGTTCTAATTGCTTAGACAAGTCAGAATTATTTAATGTGAATTCAAGAGCTATACAAGAATTAATCACTTTTACACATAAAAATGATTTGAAGGTTAAATTGGAATTTAGTATGTCACATGTGAATTAGACTTAAGTGCCTTTGTATTTTATATTTTGTTTAATGAATTATTTGTATATAATGATTGTTGTCCATATGTGAAGATTTAAAGTATAGGTTAGGAATGTTGATAAAACATTCTACCTATAGAGGTTATCATTTATTAGGTCCAACACACCCCATTATTTGATTTCAAATGGGGAACCTCTTATTTTGATTTGATCTTTGGTTTGTAGGTTTTAGATATGGAGTCATGCCTTATGAATGATTGATTAATATTAACCAAGTTTGAATTCAATCTTTTGAACTAATATGTTCCATGTCTGATCTTCCAATTCTAACTTTTCCACTAAAATGTTTTATTTTGATTTAAAAATGACCATGTATTTATAACTTCCCATTATAAAAACTCAATCAATATTTGATTTTAGACTTGGCTATTTAGAAATTATTTGAGATTTAAAAATATTGTGAATTCATCATTGTATAATGACTAATTTTATTATATGTTCAAGCTCAAAAACTATGTTTATCTTTTCCTAATCAATTTTCTCATTTTTTGGGGCTAACTTACTAATTAATTAATTTACCATGGTTCTTTTTCCCCTATCTTTTCTAAATTTTTTTAATACTTCATTAGGTCTCTAAAATCCTTGAACACATCCAAATCCCATCGACACATGATGTTAGAGTCAAATATTTTATAAAAAATTAATAAGTCCTTTCAAAGCCCCAAAGCTAAGAGCTCATTCCACATGACATGATCTCAGTCACGTAGCCCCTCATAACCTTAGACCCTGGGAACATTAAGGCATTATCCTAACATCTTAAAATTTGATCAAATTTGGAAAATATTTGTGTACCTAAGTCCTTGAGAGGATGCCATGTGGCACTGTCTCAGAATATTAGGAGCTCAGAGTGATTATAATACTAACCTAAAAGCTTAGTATTTGAATAGTGTTGGTAAAGGCTTATGGCCCTAAGGCATATAGAAGATGCATTTGTATCACCATTCTAGGAGCTCATAACCTTGGGGTTATTATAGAATTATCCCAAAGTGTGAATAGACTAAGAATCCATGAATAATTCATGTGGTTACATTGATGATAGAAGTAAATATCAAATTAAATCTTGATGAAATAATAAACTACAAAGTGATAAATTAGGACTTGATATCCAAAGCTAATGGCCTAATAAAGAAAAATGAGTGCAAAACCAAGAATAAACCAAGTGGAAAAGAGAGCCCAAGGACATAAAATGAGATGAACTCAAACCATGTCAATCATCTGAGTCATCATAAAGGGAACATGGCTAAATTTTATAGCTTATTAAAACATCAAAATGGCTTAAATTTAGGAAAATAATAGAATAATCACTTGACATAGATTTTGAGGAGTCAGACTGGTTAAAGGAGGTACATGGAGTGATCTAGTGGCTTCTTGACCTGAATATTATCCCAAGTGAGCCACATAGAATACTCAATCAAAATAATTAGTACAAAATGGAGAAGTCCTGGATCAATTCAGTAGATAGGTTTCATAACCATGGAAAAAATATAAAATGGAATTTGGATTTCTTTTGAGAGTGGAGGAAATATTCTAACTGAATGAGTTGTAGTAGTCTAAAATGGCAATCATGGCCAAAGATGGGAGACTAGCCCTAGCTAGAGATAAGTCCCATTCTATTTTATATAAAAATGAAGTGCATATTGTTATAAAAAAGAGGTGGGTAAGATGTTATGCAATAAAACTTGGCATAAATTGTGATAGCTCGATCCTCTCTTTTCATGTTTTGTTTTGACCTATGAATATATGCCTAGAGGGTACACTGAAATGCTTTTGTAATAAGATAGAAATAAATACCCATCTCATTTTAAATTCATTTTATTATTTAGTAATTTCCTTAATTTATTTATGGAATAGAATTGATTAATGTACAAAATACAATGTGTGTTTATTAATGAATAAGAAATTAGATTGTACAATAGCTAGTATGATTGGTTCTAAACTTCCATTATGTTTAACAAGAATTTATGTCAATGCATTATGTGTAGTATTTATAGGCCTTTCATATGATATTATTTTATATAATTTTATGGTAATATTTTTATTTAATTCTTATAATATTTCCCATTTAGTTGTTTCATTGTGTGTTATAGTTAGACCTAATACACAATGGTATAATTATGATTAGGCATACTTTTGATTTCATACGTTAATGATATTGATTTAGTAAAGGAATAACTTACCTTATTTCATTACTCTTTCTCCCTTTTATCTTTTTTGTGATGAATATTTTTTCCATTGTATTATAGTGTGATACTAATGTGAACAAGGAAGAAAGGACTTCAAAAAACATTGATAAGATTTCTTAGACAACATGGAGTAGATTGAACTTCTAGTGGTTAATTTCCATTTCTCACCCAACTAACTGATTAGAAATTTATTAACCCTTAGATTCAACCATCTGGATCATAAAAATGAGGGGACATTGTTTATGATATTTTTTTATCTCTATTTACCCCATTATAACAATTCATCCAATAATTATTTCTACTATGGGTCACAAATTGAGACCAATAATTAGGTTGGATGATTTTGGGGGATTTGATCCATATTATTGGGTTGGATATGCCTAATCAATTCCATACACAAATTTAATTAAAATATGAAGATGATAATACTAAGGAGAAAAGAAAAATAAAGGTTCATTTCTAATCTTGGATGGGAGGAATCACTATGGGAGGCTCAGGAATTTGTTCTTGCTCATCAAGAGTGATCATAAAATTAATGATAAGGTGTATAATGGGGGTGAAATGGAATAATTTTTATTTTATATCTATGTTAATATAAATATGTATGATACTCGTAGGAAAAGGAAATTTTACCCTAGGGAAAAGATCTATTGTAATAAAGTAAGGATGTTCTAGAAGTGTCATAGAAGATGAATGAAGAGTTGTTATAAGTGTAAAAATAATATGAGCTTGTCTAGATAATGATTTTGAAATGATATAATTTTTTTAAAACTTATAAAAAGATTTAGTGTCCATGCTTGTTTTGACAAGGTTTATTTTGGAGTTTTGAGTTGTTTTAACAATGGTTGGGAAAGGGAAATGAATTAATATAATTGTTAAAAATAAAGTGATAAAAATAATAAATTGATGAATAATGAAAGAAAATGAAAATAAAGTATTTTTTTTTTAATTTAAAAAAAATTGATTCATGAAAACCTAAATCTAAAATTCTAAAGGAAATATTAAAGTGATGATTTTTCTTAGTCTTTCCTAACTTCCAAGATTATTTTTGTAATGAAATCTAAATGATCTATCTTTATTTTTTTGTATTTTATTATTAAAATGATGTGGAATAATACTATTCAAAGGATCTATAAAATCATATCAAGCACACTCACTAAGAATTAAAAAAAAATGGATTCACTTACACAAGATAGAAATTGGTTTTGAAAATTTTGAATGTTTATGCAAGAAGTGAAATGTTTAAAGCATGAAAGGATTCAATTTTAATATTATAATTTTTTTATTTAATATATAAAAAAAGTGTTATTTCACTAATGAAATGAATGAATCCTAAATCTATTATGTGTGGTTTGAGTATCTAGATTCTCTAGGTTTTTTTAATGTGTGTTTAAAATATTTTTGTGTATAAAAATTATCTAAAACTTTAAAATAAAATTAGTTGGTTTTTCATAATTTTATGTATTTATTAATATAACCAATTTTATATGAAACACTAGGTTATTTATATTAAACTAACATGCAATTACAAAGCAAGAAATCTAGACTATGTTTTTGTGCAAGGGAGGAAAGAGAGAGATTTATTGTCTTTTTATTTTATGTCAATTTTTAAATATGTATTTGATATAATAAATATATACAACTAAAATATTATAATCTAATAAATTAAAATAATAATGAAATTAAATCCTCCATCCTAATCAATGGTTATGACCAAACAAAGGTAAAAGATTGTTGTTGTGTAAAACATCCTCAGGAAGATAGCTCTTATGCTCAAAATGACTATAAGATCTATCTAAGAAATCATGGAAACAAGAGAAGGAGAATAATAAGAATAAAATAATATAAAATATTTTAGTTATACTGGGGTTGGTTGGTTCACTGATATCAAATACTATGTTTATGATCTAGTGAATTCTCTCCTCCAAAATAATGAAACATTTATATGAAGATGACCAAAGGTCGAGTAAAATTTTAAAAAAAAACTGAAATTAGGTACTTTATGATTCTATAGCACCTAAAATCACCAATATTCAATGCAATAAATAGATCCAAAAATCATCTAAAATGAGATACTTATAGAATTAAAAATGAGGTTACATGTGTGGGTTTAATTTTTGATTGACTAAAACCTTAACTTAGGAGAGACAAGGATTGATAAAAAAAGAGTATTAATGAGTTGATTTATCATGAAGGCATTCACAAATAAAAACAAGAGATAAATGAGAATAAAATCATGCAAATGTGTGAAAACTTAAGTCTTAGACACTAAATTTAGAAAACTAGGCATAGTTTGCAAGTGATGTGTGAAACTACCACAAAAGGTGATGAAACTAACCTAGTAAATTACATAACTATATTTCATATAAAATTTGTGCCAAAATGGTCTAAAAAAACTTTGAAGATAAATACACTACAAGGGGAAAATTTCATTACCAAAACTAGTAGTTTCATCACCAATGAAGTAACTATAGAACTAAGTCCATAAATGACTAAAAAAATAAAATTAAAAGCTTAAAAATAGATAAGGGAGTAGTAAAGAGTGAAAATATTAGAGATAACTAGGTCTGAGCATATTTTTGGAGATACTTGAATCATCATTAAAAAAAATTTATAAATATTATACCATGTGATTTTTGGGTGTGTACATATTGCCCCCTCAAGATGATGACATGTCATGGATTGGATTGGAAAGGGTGTGATACCAAGAATTGGCAGCTTTAATGGAAAATGAAAGGTTATAAAACTCACCTTACTTAATTTTATGGTGAAACAAAGATAATTAACACTTTGTTGCAATCTATGAATAAAAGATGGTAATCAAGCACAATTTAACAATAAAATATATATATATATATACTAACTAATAAAATCATCAATGAGATTACTTACCATGTACATGGGGGTGAGTATAATAACTAGACTATCCTCTCATGGAATTGAATGTGGAGCTAAGTGACATGAACCTACAAAATTGAAATGAGAAACAAACATGCTATGAGAAATGAAAAATTGTAAAATGTGTTAGTCTTATGTGAAAAAATGCATTTGATGAACAATAAACACAACAAAAAGCATAAAATTACAATATTGCGAGGATTATTTCAAAAAATGGAATTTTTTTAAAACATAATGGCTAGTTAAAATACTATATACTCAAAACTTGAAAAAAATTTAAATCATTTGTGCAAATTAATTTGTGATATTTTTGAGATTTGGACTTACAATAATGAAATTGAGCCAAAAATTAATTGAATCAATGAACATAGAGTGGATATGGAAAATGTACCATAGGGAGGAGGAGTGCATCCAATCTAGGTTAGTTTTGATATTTTAACATTTCTCCCCCAATTTTAATTTTTTATTAAAAACACATTCATATCCATAAAAGTATAAAACATTTCTTGCATAAATGGGATTTGGGGTTTAGTTATGGTAGGAAAAAGTTAAATTTTTAGGATTTTTGGTGATTTTTGGGATTTTTTGGAGGGCTATGAGTTGGTTACATTTGGGGGTGATGACAAACTCACACTTTTTAAATATTAATGTATGATACTTTAAATCATACTTATTTTTACTTATATTGATCAGTCAAGAACAATTTGTAAATTATTAAGTGTAAGCTAATATAATTTGTCTCATACCCTCACTTACACACTTAAAATTTGGTCTCAATCAAATGTAAAGATTTATTATATTAAATTTATACCTTTAATTCAAATCTATGGCTAATATTGGTGTATCTAAACTCTACTAAGTTTCCTTAGAATTATGATTCTACTATTCCCATTATACTTACTATAGATCTATAATCTTTCAAACAAGTCTATCCTTAATTATTTTATCCTCTATTTAAATTACCTCTTTAAGATTGGTATTTTCAAGACCAATAATATCCTTTCAAAATTATTTTATAAACTATAATCACCCTATATTTTACCTCCACTGATGTCTTTACTTCCTTTCATAAAGTTTGTCTCATAAACATAAACTCTTTTATTAGATCTTTATCTCACAAAACCCCACGTGTATTCTTCCCAAGAATAAGATCTTATATAAATTATTAAATTGGTCATGAATGTTTTATAAATTTATCTCTCCCTTTTAATTCCCTTATATAATACATCTTATGTTAATATTATTTATAACTATATTACTTTTATAATATTTACAAGTTGAATCTTGCACAGTCCTTAATAATCCTTTATTATATATCCATTGAAATTAAAAGATAAAACCCAATGAAATGTGCTTATATAAATAGATATTATTTTTTTATAGAGACATTTTAAAATCAGAAACCAAACTTGGTAGACATTGATATAAACACTAGACCTGATTATTTATGTTTAGGCTCAATCCGGCTATATAATTTTTGCACTACACATGTCAATATTTAACTTCGAGTTATGTTCTAAAATGAAATTAATAACATAATAATTATGAGTTTATTAGTTTCACTTCTTATTTTATATACTAATATTCTTATACAAGATTGATTTCTAGAAACACATGGCACATAACACCACTAACCAGTCAATGAATAACTCATAGAACAAGATAGATTACCATTACGTAGTATCTTAATGCTAGACCAATGTAGAATTATAATTTTTAAATAAAAATATTAACACCATTTTCCCAAATTAATTTGATATTTTAACCTAATTATAAAATCAAATAACATATTATTCTATTCCCCTATATCTAGGTAGACTTATATTTACCATTTCATTCCACATAGACACTCGCTCAAGTATCAAAAACCAAATTTTTTTCCATAAAACATTGATCCCAATCCAAAAAAAATTATTTAAAATCACATTTCATGATCAATGTTTCCAAACCCATATATTCTCGTCCCCTATATCTAGGTAGACTTATATTTACCATTTCATTCCACATAGACACTCGCTCAAGTATCAGAAACCAATTTTTTTTCCGTAAAGCATTGATCCCAATGAAGAAAAATTTATTTAAAATCATATTTCATGATCAATGTTTCCAAACCCATATATCAATTCATAAATGAATATCTTAATATAGTTGTGTTGATTCAATAGTAGACAATTTTTTAAAATAAATACAATACCAAAAAATTTAAGGTTCTCATAGTATATCTAGATTTAATTAGGTAATTGATCAGATAGAAGAGATAATAATTATAGTTTGCCTTTGGATTGATTAGCCAATTTTCACGTAATCTGAGACACATAAAATAAATTGACTATTTATGAATATTCATGTGTAAAATGGTATTTTATGAATTTTAATTACAAAAATATTAATATAAAATGCTTACAGTCCTAATGATTCCTTATATAAAAATTTCAAATCATCTAGAACAATTATCTCAAGCCATAACCACCCTCTTCTTCATGGATTTAACAAGCTACTTTAAACACAAATATTATTATATTATTATTCAATATTTTCATACATTTCTACTACAAATGTACAAAAACATGCAGGCATATAGGCCCTTATTCACTCATCTATCTCTTATTATATATATATATATATATATATATATATATAGACACCTATAGTTCTGATATCCACACTATCTCTTACAACTTAAAACATGTGTTTTATCGTTATCTATTTACTTTCTTAGCTCCTATCCTCATGTTACGTAGACTTATCACTCCATAAAAACTTGTTATACTTACTTCCTTCTACATTGGAACTTCTTATTTAGAGATCATTTACATTAAATGGAGATAAATATCCACTCCAAAATACTATGACCTTATGAAAAATGTCACTTTTTTAATTACATTCAAATCTAAATTTCTCCTATTTGGAGGGAAACTCCATATAATAAATATGACCTTTATTAGATAAAGAGAAGCTTGGGAAGGATTTTTTTATTATCAAATATACCCTTAAAAATCATAAAATGACTTATATAAAATATGTAAGATGATTCTTCTACATCAAAGGGTCAAAATTAATACATTGGAGTAAAACTAACAATCCTTAGAGATTGGTGATTATGCATTCAATGTACTGGTTATAAGACTGATAGTTAATAGGTTGGGTAGTGACAAAAATGTCATCAAGGTTATGGTGGTGTAACCTCCAAAAAAAATATGAAATCCCATGGGGTAGTTTCACCTCTATCATTTATAAAAGCTAGTAATTTCATTATAGAAAAGAAAATACTAATTTTTAGACAATTTTAAGGATAGAAAAGGGTTTGGGATTGATTTAGATTTAATTTTATAGTAGGAGATACATACATTGGAGTTTTGAAAGAGAGTAGGAGTGGATACCACATATCATGGCACTTTTCATGGTTAATGAGTTGGCCATATTGGGAAGAGTTGAGATCTTTAGGATTGTTCAGATAGGTATCATGCCCCATTCAAGAAAGATTATATGTCTTTTGTTTACCTATTGAGATATATATTGGAACCATTTCATGTTCCTAAAGAGTATTGGAGATTGGATGATCACTCTAGTTGACATTTATCAAATTTTGGGATTATTAATTAAATTTCAATTTTTGACACTATGGGATGATACCAATAGGGGAGAGGCTGCTAGCTGGGTAGATAATTTTGGAGATGTGGAAAAAATCAATGTGGGTGTTAAGTTTAAAATGATTATTTTTGGGTTAGATGGATATGATATCCCAAACCTCCAAAAAAACATCATTGGGATAATTGCCTCCTAGACAATAGGAGATAATGACATGAACAAGCTACTCTATAATTGGGCTTTGATGGGGTAAATTTTAGTGGTCCATATAGAAATTAACTTGGTTTTATTTAGATGAGTTTATAATTATGTGTTTCAAAATTATGGTGAAATTTAATAGATGATGTTTAAGCATGGAGGAGAATCAATATGCAGAATTTAACTTATCATATAAGGTATGTTGATGTGTAATTACATGAAAAAATAATAAATAGATGGTATTAATTTTATTAGATAACAATCCTTTAATATTGAATGATATTAATGTCATCACATGACAACCACGATGTTGAATAATAGGTCTATTTTTATTTTACAACTATGTTGTCATTCGATAGTGTTGTTAACACTTGATAAGCTCAATATCATTGATGTCACCTAACAACATATATGTCACTTGATAACATAGATATCACATTCCACCATAGACATCCTAAAACATCTACACTTTCAAATGATAGCTAAATTTCTAAATGACATATATGTTATTTGATGGGTGACAATGTTGCAAGTAAGTGATAACTATGTTGGCTAATGACACAAATGCCTCTAGATGGTCTCTATGTTGATATGATTTAAAATTTTTATCCTCAAATGATTATAGATCACATATAGTGGTGAATAATATCATATTAAATTTTGATGGAGTGACAAATTATATTTATATATATGAAATTTATTTTAAACATTAGACAAGGCAACTTGGAAAAATAACTTACACTAGACAATTTAGGCAAATCCACATTATTCACCACCTACTAAAATATCCATGAATTAACAAAGAATAGCCACTAAATATTAACCTCTTCTTTGATTTCTTTATGAACTAAGGAGGGGATTATGTGTTACTTATGGGCTTAGTAGGTCATTTATAAATTATGAAGGACCTCTACAAGATACCAAGGTTGGGGGCTCTCTCCATGAATCACCTTACACCCATCATGAGATAGGTGTCAATGGGATGATCCTATACCATATATGGGTTTATATAACATATGTTGGGGTGATCAAAACCTCATAGTGGATTAGGTTTCACCCATCACATCTTCTCATTTAGTTATTTTAACCCTCACTGTGGTTGATCCAATTCCCTTACCTTACCTAGGGATGGTGGGTTAGTGGGATAATGAATGAGTATACCTAGTAACACTTATAGGAACATGGTAGGCTAGATACATATGGATTATGGTAGAGATAAACCATTTTGATAAGGTTACATGATATTTTGGGATACCTTTCATAGGTAACCTCCCCAAACCTCTATTAGTATCTAAGGAGGTTAGGGTAGCTCAACTTGGTTGATTTACATGGCATCTTTTAACACCAAGAGTTATCATTGTGAGGTTGACCAAGATGATAGGGGCATATGGAGGACAATAATAGTAACCCATAAGAGGAGGGGGAGGTCTGATACCTATGGATATTTAAATGGCACTACTAGTTATATCCCATTAGTAGTAGGTTATAAAATAACCACCACCATTGTATTAAGATCCTTTGTATGGTATAAGGTAGTGAGGCCACCACCACTTCCATCATAGTAGTATCTTATATAGATTAAATATTTAGTGGGTGGAGAGGGACCATAGTTTAGATTTAATGAGTAGATAAGAGATGTAGAGGAGGAGGATGGATATGATGATGACCCAAAAATTAATTGACATGAGGATGATCCAAGTAAAATGGTTTATTTAATTATTCTACCTCTTTAAAACACTTGTTTTATCATGATAACTTTAATTCTTTGACATCTATACAACTAGATATGATGTCTATTTTCTTATTATGATTATGGATACATCCACTGATTGGAGGACCATGATCAAGGACACCCTGATCAATCTATTTTAGGAAGGCATCGATTTGAATCATGGTCATATTTTTGTCAAGAATAAATGCCAAAATAGGTAGCCATACATATGTTTTTACCCTATCCTACAATGTGTTTTTGGTTATATCTAGTATGAGGGTAGGGATCAACAAGTTAGAGTCAAGAGATATATTTATATAGTTTTAAGTTCCTACTTTGATTGATATTATGTTATATAGGAGAGGTCAAGATTCCTCAATTTAATAGATAAAGGGAGAGATAATATCCTAGGGAGGGACTAGTAAGAGGAAACCTAGGATCTAGATCCCATGTCACTCCTCAACATTAGGGCCTTCTCACAAGAGGAAGACATGATCTTAGGGACATTCATTGTACATGTATATACATATGTTTTAATATTTTATGGATATTGATACACACTTTCCCTCTACATAGCACCAAGGATCGATTGTATAAATTTTACATTATTATGATATATAAATGAGATATTTATCTATTTTAGTGACTTGTCATTATGTTTTATGTGTTTAATTCCATGTATGCTCTTTCAATTTATGCACTTTATATGATTAATAATGTGATGATATGTCATGTATCTCTATGTTTTTTTATAATTCTATGGAAATGCTTATATAAGTGAAATGTGGAAATAGAATGTATGAAAATGTGATGTAGTGTGATGTATATCTATAAAAATATAAATGTTCTAAAAAATATTTTGTAGGTGATTATTGAGATTTTTTTAATACAAAAAATGACTTTAAATTTATAAAAAAAGGAATGAAAATTAAAATAGGACCTGTATGAGATGGTAAAAATGAAAACTATACATCAAAATTTCTTATAAAATAAGAAGATTATTTAATCCTTACAATAAAATGGTGGGAAACATACTTATTTATAAACTCATAAAACATTAACTTTATTGGCTTCATTTAGAGTTAACTGGCCTTGATAGAATTAGTAAATGGGATATAAGTTATCTATTTCAACATAGGCACCTAACAAGTTTTTGAATTGATTTTTATTGTTGGAAAATTTCTAATTTGATATTTATTTTGATTTTATTTTTAATATTATTTGAGTCCCCCTACACTTAGTCTCATATGACTAGGAAGACATGTGGGCTCATTACCAAAGCCTATATGTCTGTGAGTAAGTGCATTTCTCCCCAATGTTAACCATGCACACCTAGTAAGGTGTAAGGGATCAACACCAGATATTAGTGAAGAATAATTTGATTTTGATTTTCATGAGATTTTTATTTTTTAAATGACTTTATTTCTCTCTATTTATTGCATATATAGTTTTTTATAAGGCCCTCACCCCAAAATAATTGTCCCATACAACTAGTAATATGTAAGGGCTCATCACTGAAGACCAATATAGGTAAGAAATGATACTTGTTTTCTTATCATGCTAATGTTTTATAACTATAAGGAACCATAACATGAGATTATGCCATGCATAATTTTATAGACTAGGTCTAAGGCTAACATTTTCTAATCTTTACAAGAAGGTGTATGGAAATAAAGGCATACTCTGCTAGTAAAAAATAATAATTAACCCCTTGACCAATAATGATTTACACATTCAAGCCTCTCAATCTTGTGACAGGGATACACATGAGATAAATAATCATGCCTAAGTAAAGATTAAAACACACTTTGTGTCATAATAATGATAAAAAATTTAAATTCAATGGGGAAACACATCATGTTAAAAATGTTCCTATCAATGTTTGTGGGGTAAAATAAAATAATACAATTTTGAACTACTACTTGGTCTATTGTAACTTTTAGCATCTAATCAAAACTAAGATCAATAACATGGGGGGAGATTGGTACCCCTAAAAACCAATTTCATATGTATAAGTCCAACCAAAATACAAAGTGTGGAAAAAGTTGATAAATGGTGGAATCATGGAGTTCATGCTGCAGATTGAAGGATATGATGAAATACCGGCTAGAGAATTTGTGGTAGGATGGAAACATTGCCATGTTGTCTTTAGGGGAATCAAAGTTGAAGTCATATAATATCTCATTGGGTATGTCACCAATATGTCTTATGAAGGTACTAAGGCATTCAAAGATAAAAGGAATAAATAGGATCTCATGTAGACCTTTTTTAAGATGGATGTCATCTTCTAAATGGATAGGAAGGGATTTTCCAGGGCTGATCTTTTGAGGAGATGGTTGGATATCTGCTTATAGGAAATGAGCTATTTGAATTTTGAAGGAAATTTCACTCATATATTTTTCCACCATTTATTATTGATAAACTAGTTTAAAGGGATTATAATTTATTTTCCATATTATCTTCTCATGTCACTAGAATCTACAATCCTACCCTTCCAATAAAAACCCACTATAGACACAATCCACTAAGGATTAATTCTCTTGCTCACTAAAATAGTGACATCTATGAGTAACCAAGAAATAAATATTGCATATAGTAGTAAAGAAAAGGACTCTAATAAGTAAAACATAGATAAGGGAAGAAAGGATGAGAATTCTCCTTCCCCCCACTTTGTTCACCCATGGGAGGTTAGGAAGAAGGAAAAAATAAAAACCTAGGATTCTTATCCCCTAGAGAAGAACTTAAGAAAGAAGGTCAATAGAAACCTTCAGTGCCCCAAGGGAATAAAAAACACTAATTTTGAAATCCAAAAATTAAAAATGGTATAAGTATGGAAAAGGGATGATGATTTAGCTCAGCTTTTAGAGGGATATAGGTAGAAATTGGTAGAGTTCCATGACAATATATGGAAAATGTGTAGGTAGTTGGTGTAACTAATGGAATAATGGATAAATTTTAAATAGGAAGTGGACAAGATGATAAATAGGACATGGGAACCAAAAATGGTAGTAGGAAGCAAAATAAATCTAGATGAAACCCTAAATAGAAAAGGGAAATAAATTCTCACCATCACCCCAAGAAGATATAGCACTAAGAAAGGAAAAGTGAAGATAATTAAGGAAAAAGGCTTAGCTCAACATAGTAAAAACATTGTGGAAGGACATGGAACTTAAACTAGTGTAATTACAAGTAGTAGTGCAAAGAAGAAGACAAGTGCAATCAAGAAAGAGACCCACTCTGAGGAAATATAATAGGTGGTTTTGTTTTTCAATCTTATTTTTTGGTTCTTATTTTGCTAAAACTTTGTTAACTTTTTACGTTTGATAGGTCAAATTTGACTTGTTACTTCTTAATTTACATTTACTTATTTTATGCTAAATTATGGTTTTTAAGGTCCTTTTAAAACCCGAGTTTCACCTATCAAATAAAAAATAGCTAAGAAATTAACCAATGTAATGTTGATTTAGATAATTTTTTCCATGGGATAATAGGGTGACATTAAAATTTAAATGAGATTATGAGCTTCACTTTGAAATTTTTTATTATGTGAACTGACAACCAAATAATTACCAAGCACTACATCCGATATTTAAGACAACATAAAAACAATGAAAAATGCAACATAATTAGGGTATTATGAAATGCAAAGAAAAAATATAAAGTGCTTCAAATGTAAATTTTTTAAATATTCACCAAACCCCTTACTTTTTAAAGTGCATAAATGATAAGCTTCATTCTTAAAATATATAGTCACTAAATAAGGACATAACTAGTTGAGTATAAATTTTTGACCTTCTCCTCTATTTTTATCTATTATTCTATAATCTTAGAAAAAAAGTATCCTACTTGTATAGGGTACTCATGAACATTGTTTTAAATTTATGGCACATATAATTTGTGTAATAGATATGAGTTGTGCAGCTATGATTTGGTGTTAATCTAAGGTCTCTATTTCACCTAGTCATACACTTCTATACTCTTCATCATTGAGGATACCATGAAGACATATGTGTAGTATATAGATTTTCACCTTGAGGGGTATAATTTATATAACTACAAATACCATGGAATATGATGTTTCCACTATGGGCATTCAAAAACTCATTATACAATCCCATAATGCAAGGTAGAGTTAAATGTGTCAATCTCTTTTTTTTATCTTTGACCATTTTAACTAAAATTGACTTTAGGGTTTTATTCATGGCTTCATCTTGGCCATTGGCTTGTGGTTAGTATAAATAGTTTTGTGATGAGATATAGATAATTTATTACACACTTCATGTACCTTAGGTTTTTTTAAAGGAGACCCATTGTCTATGACTACCTATGAGACTCTAAACTAAAAAATATTTGATTCAGAATAAATTTAGAAATGGTAAATATGGTAATAATTGTTAGAGGCATATATTATTCCCACTTAGTGAAATAATCAATGGTTGTGATGATGAAATGATGACCATAAAATTAATAAGGATAAATTTTTATAATCAAATCTAGGCCATAATTAGAAAAGGGCTTAGGAGTAATGATGGGATATAATGACCTAGTAGGAGTGTGAATATCATGGGAGAAGTACTGACTCTTCTCACATTTTTTTACATAAGTAATGGAATCATTTTCAAGAGATGGAAAAATTTATCCCATCCTATAGATATTTTAATTAGTTACATGGACATCGAAGTGTCCACCACAAACATCATTATGAAAATTAAAATGCACCATTTCATACTCTTTTTGATTGACACACCTTAATAACATGTTTTCAAAGGCTTTATGATAGATAACCTTATCTATAATGACATATTTAGATGTTATGAATTGAAGGTGACATATCTATTGTGAATAGGTACCCTTGAGATAAGTACCCTCAATTAAGTATTTGATGATATTACTATACCAAGGATATAATATGATTGTGGGTTTCTCTATATAAAAATTAGTTCCTTAAGAAATTCAATATCAATAAGATCTCCAACATCTATGGGAATTCACTATCCAATCAATGATTATTTTTACCTTAATTTAATTTTACTTGATGTACATGAGTTTGAATTCACTCAAAATCATGATAAATGACCTAGCCTTTCATGAAAGGGTTGGTAAGGTTAAGAATGTTCATAAGACACGAGACCTTACTATAATCCTCATTTCTTGGTTAATTATGTAATGTCACAATTACTTGATTGTGAACATGACAATCAAAAACTCTTTCTCTGCTTTAGTATAACATGTATCATAGTCAATAATAGTGTGGCTAATGAAATTGATGGCATGCTCCCTGCCATTATCATCCTCTTGGGATAACTTTCAAGTGAGACACACCTCAATTTCCCTCATGTAAATTATTATATTATTTTAGGGATTGGTTTTCATGAGTATTAGATGAGACATAATAAAAAAAAATTGCTTTAAATGAACCTTGAAAATCATGCATCCAAGTCAATCCACTTGCCTTTTTAATTAGATTATGGATGGGATGAATTGCATAAGTAAGGTAAAGTATAAATCATCAAATGGCCCCTAAATTCCTTAGGAGTGAAATATTTTTTGACTAATTAGGTTGGGAGAATGTCTAATATTTCATGAATCTTTATTGGGTAAATATAAATGCTAAAATGAGAGATGATATAACCATGTATTTTTTCACCCATGACTCCAAACATACATATATCAAGATTAAGAGTGACACTATGTTCCATCAAACATGTAAGAATGGTGTGCAATACCTCTAAGTGTTCAACCCTTATTTTTATTTTACTATATGATCATCCACATAAACCTCCATTATCTTATGGATAATATTTTAAAAACTATGATTCATGTCTTATTAGTATGTTTCCCTAGTGTTTTAAAGGCTAAAGGACATGACCACATATCAAAAAGTCACCCATGGTGTGGTAAAGGAGGTTTTTCTTTGATCCTCATCTAAAATTCATATTTGGGTATATCCATAAAAACCATGCATAGGGTATAACAATGCATAACCTATCATATATTTGTCAATGAAATCAATGGAAGGGAGAGGAAAATTATCTTTGGGATATGCATTGTCAATATCATAAAAATCAATGTATATCCTAATTTTGTAATTTTTTAAAAATGGGAATACTATTAGACATCTATTTAGTATAGTCCATGAGTTTTATGAACCCTAATTCAATAATTTTAGGAACCTCTTATATCACCATTAATGCAACTTAGGGCTTGATTGGCTTGAGATTTTATTTTACGAGTTCTACATTAGGTATCATGACCAAATTATAAATGAATACTTTATGTTTAGTAATTACAATATCTATTTATGAAAATGCAAAAGCTTAAAAAATCTCAATAAGTAAATATTTATGATCTTCCAACTCTTGTGTTGAGAGTGAAGACCCAATGCTAAGGATCCTAGGGCTTTGTTTGTTTCAATAGTGTGATCAATGAGGGAAGCATTCCCTTCTTTGAATTCCTCTAGAATAGGAGGAAGATCCAAATCTATGTATCCTATGTTAAATAAATTATGCTCCTCATTATAATATATATAATCCTCAATCTTGAGATAAGAATTAAAATATTTTCATTTAATAATGGATGTACGATAACAAGTTAGAGTGAAACTTATTTAATAATGTTAATATCAGAGGTGATCATAAGAGTGTAAGAACTCTAAAATTTCATCATCATTATTATCTTAGGCAAGGAAGAGTGGACACACATCCTTCCCAATGTGAGCAATATTTTGATCATTAGACACTTTTGGCATGAGTATTTTTTCATAATATATACTATAAACTTAGACATAGGAATCTCTAGATGAAGAACAAAATGTGAGGAGTAAGCAACCATAAAGTCAGTAAACTAATTATTTTCTCTAGGAATGGTTTTGCTTGAAATGAAATAAAAATACTTAAAAAATTCATGCACAATATATTTATAGATTTAAATATGTCTAACCTTAGCCTAATATATCTCTAAGACTTGGTTAGTCACTAATTATGATTTGACTTTGATTTGTGTGTTTCTGACACCAAACCATTTAGTAATGATCATTTTAAGTAATAAATTTTCATACTTATCCCCATGATTTGTACACTCAAAGTCATGTTTAAAACCAAATTTCATAATTATTCCCTATGGATGGATCATGATGATTTCTACCCCTTATCCAAATGGAATTTTCCCCCATCATATTTAATATCCCATTGATCATGCCTAGAGTAAGAATTATCATCTTGGATATGAATAATTTATTTATCCTCTAATATCTCAACCATGCCAATTAAAAGTATGTTGTCTAACCCTTCCTAAGTTTCCTAGTCTTGAGATTTAAAGATAGTGTAGGTTAATAATCCATGTGGGTCATGAATAATAAGTGGTGTATCCTTTTCCAAGATAATAATCATTTTAATGGTATAAATCTTTGAGATAACTAACATCATTAAAATATCTTTACTAGTTTCCTTTTATAATTTTATAACTTCTTTTTATTCAATTTTATCCTTAAAAATGGATTTATGAAGCTCTAACCATTTATTAAAGACAACCACTTTTGGATTTGTGGGCTATTTTATTTCAAATATATGTGGGGGTTTTGTTACACCATTAATGGTTAAGTTATAATCAATGTGTAACCCCAATTATTTATGCATGGTTACTTTAAGGGGTAAAAAGGTTTAGGATCTCCATGCAAAATAAAGACCTTTCCCAAAAAGAGGAACATAATTTTTTGGAAGAGGTTAGAATGGATCACCTTCATCCTATGAATATAAGGCCTATCTATGACCATGTTATAATTGGTGTCTTTGTCAACCATGTATAATTGATTTAATAAAATTTTGGGATCTAGGGTGATGGGAAGTATGATGGTTCTTATGGAAGTGGACTTGAGATTGTCATAGCCTCAAATATTTTTTTGATTTGTAAAAAAAATATTTTTTCCATATATATATTTTAAAGATCCATACTTGTAAATATAACTTTTGTATCTCCCCTTCTGGCCATTTTTAAATCTTGGGTTAGGTTTATGAGGTCAAAGAAATAACTATCATCCCTTAAATAGTACCTTGGTGGAAACATATCAATATGATTTATTTAGGCCAAATGTAGAGGATTAATAGTGGATATGTTTCCCAACCCTAGGTAGTTGAACAATTTTTAATGGTGGGAAGGTAAATTATTGAGTAATTCAATAAAAATGATTTGGGAAAATGTCTTTGTAAGGTCTATAACTAAGTCATAATTTCCCACAGGTCTAGGAATGATGTTATATTCTAAAATATGTTAAAGGTGAGGAGTTGTGGGTTGAGAATATATCATGGGAGTAACAATAATAACCTCTTCCTTTGTTTCTAACTATACATCCCCACTCATCCTAGTCATCCTTTAAGTCCCCAATTGGGGAGCCACATTAGGATTTGTTGACATAGAGGTAGAATCTTCAACATCATGAGTTTTATCCAAGGGAGATTGGTTTTTTTTGATGGTTTAGTTTGATGGGTTACCTTGTGATTGGTTTTGGGTAATGTTAATTAGGTTATTGGTTAAGTTTTTAATAAATTTAAAAATTTTAGTTTTTGGGTGTTACAAACTATTTTAGGGAGCATGAGGGTTTGCATTTGCATTACCTAGGAACATGTCAATAAAATATATCATTTGGCCCTTAATGAGTGTTTTAAATAATTTATTTTAATACCTAAAATTATTATTGTTGTTCCTTATTACTCTTTGAAAAATTCAATAGACATTAAGGTTATACTCCTTAGGTCTTCGGTTTTGTCCTTGTTTGACAAACATTTTTTAGTTGTTCCCTTGATAAAAGGTTTGGTTTTGGAGATACATTAGAAATGGTTTTGGGTGGGATTTTTGAATTACATGTTACATCATGGAGGATTATTTAAATCAACCACATGAACCTTAGGAAAAGGATTATGGATCCTTATATCTGATTTTTTATTCATGTTATTGGTGTTCAAGGGTTGTGGTGGGTCTTTTTTATATGGTTTAGTTTCTTAATTTGATCAATTATAAAATTAGTAGTGGATTTATAGTTTCTATTTTGAAAATTTAGACCTTTATTTAGAACATTATTTTTGTTTATGTTTTTAAAACCCCCATTATTTTGGTTAGGGGTAACTATACACCTATTGGCTCTATAGATTTGGAATCCAATATCAATGTTCACTTGATATATTTACAAAGTGATATTAAGTGATTATTATTATTTATAAGGGAAATATTATCACACTAGATTATACACTTGAGGAGTTTACTCAATCCTCCTCACTTAGGTGATATCATGGAAACACTTCTAGGCTGTGGGTGGCCTAATCAATGAGGTGAATCTCTAGATAGGGCTAGCTCCCTTGATACTTTACCTTGAAATTAAAACTAAGACTATTTATTTCTATGTAAAATGGAGATAGAGATAAAATAAAGAAGAAACAAGGAGGTAATACACCAAATTAACACCCTCCACTTGACTATATTGTACTAATGACATGAATAAGGACCGAAACCTATCGCATTAGCTCAATATGAGCCTTTAAGCATTAGTATTATAGTATGAATTTGTAAATCAAGAAAATAATTAAGAGTGGATGATCAAGAGGTCTCATAAGATACCCTTATGAATAAATATCCATATTTAATCAATGTAAGACCATATAACACACTCCATATGACTTGTTGAAATGAATACAACTTGAAAATAGGCAAAGAGATATGATAAATGAAAGAGAGATAGTAAACTACAACTAAAATTCATTAATTAATCATGAAATATACATTAATTTAATAATTAATAAGTATATTAAATTAAATTTTATCTATATCAAATGCAATTATGGGTGTTTACATGATAAGGGATTTTCCATACTCAAGTTGAGGATCTATTACAATAACAAAAAAGGTAGTACATATAAAAGAGAATGAGTAGGAGAGAGAAGATGGATGCTAGAGAATCCTATGATGAATAAAATTACAAATAATAAAGTTTGAAAATAAATATCCTTTAAATCTCTCTTCAACATGTTTTCACTTAGTTTGCTAATGCAATTCTCAAGGTGGTCTAGGAGTTTTGTATTGCTTGATGACTCATCCTTGAGTATTGAAACTACCCCTTATCATTGATTAAGAAGCAAAAATAAATCATATCTACGTCTAACTACTTATTCTTATCTTTAAAACTTGTTTAAAACATATAACCAATCATATTTCCACCTATGTTCTAAAATTTCACTCATAATTCTCACATTTAATTCTTTTGAGGCCTATTTCTTGATTTGAGAGTTACAAAATTCATGTTTTTAAAAATTTCCATTTATATTCCTTGACACCTTACTACACCATTATTTACTTCTCATCACATCTATCATCTTATTGAATGTTAAGGCTTGATCTTGTACATTTTATTTAGGTCTGACTCTTGTTTGTAGATTGCCAACATGGACTATTCATCTCATAAGGTTTTTGGATGGGGCCATACTATCTTTGATCATATAATTAACCATTTAAATGATATATACCTAACATATATAATCTTATAATAATTATTTAATATTTTTATAAATATGCTTTTTAAGTTTCCATACCTCAGGTTAACCTACAGGAGTCCACAATTCAATTTGGTATGCAAGTAAGAAGGACATTATCCATTAGGCTCAATATAGAGATATAAATCATATAATGAAACAATTAATTCATATTATAATGAATTTTGGATAGTCATATTTATTATACTTAGTCTCACAAAACATTATCAACTGGCCTAAATACCCTTGTACACCTAAATTATATCAAAACAGGCCTATAACTGATTTTTTAGGTCATATTATATACATTATGATATTCAAATTTTCCAAGTGTTTGATTCCATGGATTAAAATAAAACTAAAAAGGACAATAAATTTAATTCCAAGTTTAATCAAATCCATTAGATTCACTTAAGGATCAAAACATAGTCATCGGGTCTTTAAAAGGGTTATAGGAGGGTTTTAGAGTGTTTAACTTGTTAATGATTATTCATAAAGTTAATTCCCTTAAATTATGAACTAATACCACTAATATGGATTATGGTTACCATATTAAAACCTCAAATTTATATTTTAACCCATGAAAAATCTCTTTTAATTTCTAAGTAGAAAATTATGCCTTCTCGAGCTCTTTGTAAGGTGATAGGAGTGGTTTGAGTGATCTCCTTTATTAATGATTGTTCATACTATATAGGTTCCTTTTAAAATAAATATTTCCATTAAATTTAATTTTTAATACCTAAATAACATATCCAATACCCATTCCTTCCCATTCATCTTCTCACTGGAGTTCAAATCAAGGTTTAGACCTCTTGGGTTGACAAACATATGTGTGAAGATCAAGAAAGGGTTTTTAGGTCTAGAAGCCTCAAATTTAAATTTTATTGGTTATAAATGTTTCCAATATGTATAATAATAGCCATATGATTCATCAATATACTCTACCATACTCATTAAGGTCTCATTTTTCTTAAATCTACCATTGATACATGTAGGTACTTGAGTGAGGTTTTAAGTTTGATTAGGCTTCTTGAACTTCTCACTAAATTTTTTCACTTGGAATACTTATAAGTACCTTAATTTAACTTAATTATCCCTATATATATTTATCTCTTATTTAACTTGATTAGGTACTTGATTGAGGTTTTAAGTTTGATTAGGCTTCTTGACCTTCTCACTACATTTTTGCACTTGGAATACTTATAAATACCTTAATTTAACTTAATTATCCCTATATATATTTATATCTTATTTATTTCAGATGAATTACCATCTTCACTGAACATAATAAGTGTACTTTTATCCATTCCACCTATAATAGGCTCATAGTTTCTTTTAGGCATGATATTCCACTAGACCTTGAGGGTGTCTTTCTTGGATAGTAGATTATTAAAAAAAAGGGTAAAAATTATACATAATTTTATTAATGAATATTGAAACCTCATATAAATCTTATATTTAACATTAAATGTAAGATCTGCCTCTCTTTTCTTAAGAATGTGTAGGTAGGCTTGTAGGTTCTTCTCTAGGCTTAACACTTATTAGGGTGCAAGAACATATATTTTCTTCAATTATTATCCCTATTATAAACTAAAAATACCATATAAACTAATAATCATGGCTTTAAAATATAATTTACTCCTCTAACCAAATAATTCATGTAATATTATCCCTTTTTGATTTAGCTCTTTTGTAATATCTCTCAAACTTGTTGATTAATAAATCATACATCAATATGATTAAATAAAAATTTCATGCATTTTATATACCTAAGTTTATTTGGGAACTATTTTAATCCTTCCAAGTCATACTTATTTGATGTTTGCATAGTCTACTTGTAAGTTACATGTTATCACTCAAAAGTGAACCCTATAAAGATCATGTGCATGTTCTCACTTATATCGATACAATGGAAACTATACAAGGTGTGGGTGAACTTATTATGGATATAATATATATATATTAATGGATTATTACCTTTAATACATTCATCCAATTCTATCTAAACTCTCTTAGATAGTGTTTTCTTGACTAGGAAAAGGAGTAAAAGAATAATGCTAAAATTGAAAATGAAAAGGAAAGCTAAAATTTGAGGTGATGCACCAATTTTAGAATTAATTATTTAGATATATAAAAAAATTTATAATCCAAATAAAATTACATACATTCACTTACTTCTCATAAAATTACTCTTGCATTAATATTTCACATAAAGGTCTTGGCAAACACTCACACTAGCTAGGAAGAAATCAACAATGGTTGAATTCACTTCCAAATTAGGTAGAAAATAAACTTAGACACTCTATATGACCTTTAAGATTTATTATTTTATTAATAAAAATTAATTATTCATAAATAAACATATGAAATAGATTAATTCACTAAGTTCTATCAATGAATAATAAACACACACTTCATAAAAGCTTGAGAATGGATAAAAATTCCGCTCTTTATTTCTTCAAAGGTGATGTAGTAAAAAATTTTGCTATATTTTATGTAATCCAAAATAATAATATCTTAATAATTAAAAAATTAATGTACATATAAAAAATAATAAGAGATAGAAGATAATAAATTCTATATGAGTCCATATGCAAGTCCTAGTTCACTCCTACTTTAACTAAAAATTCAACTCAAAATTGAACTCCACCTTCAAATCCACTTTTTTCCACCTATTATCTAATGTATAATATAATTTTAATCATAATTTGATATAATATTTAATTTTATGAGAGGTTTAGGCTATTATTTCATGTTTGAAAACTCAAAGGGCTCTTCATGCATCTTGAATCTTGAGTTAACTTGATGTGATATTGCATACAAATTTTGATCTTCTTTAGTTAACTCTTTTTGGTATTTAGTTAACTAAATTGGTTTTTAATTATATTAAATTTATAATTTATTTACCTCCACTTTCATATTTAATTAACTATAATTATCTTGACTTCACACCTGGAGTTCAACTTCACTTAACTTTTAACTTGTATGCAACTTGACTTTTTTTGACTTTTCTAAATTTAGCCCAAAGGCGGGGGGCATAGTAAGATAATAATTTAATTATGATGTTATAATTGGAATTTTTTATGAAAATAATGACTAAAATATTTACCAAAACTTGAACTCAACTTATCCTTTTTTGCATGTTTTGAACTCTACTTATCTTGACTTGCAATTTTGACAAGCTTCTTGAATGCATTGTGAGAGCCAAAACATTTATGGATATTCATAATTATAATATATAAGGATATTAAAATATTATTTTAACATAATAATCATGGTTTAATACATATTTGAACAAAATTACATCTCCAAACTCCATGTACAACTCCAAAAAACACCATTCTATACTCTATGATGCTCTCTTGTTGTTCTCAAGAAACCTTGATTTGGATTAGGGGGTCTAAAATGAGTTCCAAGCCTGACATAAAAATCATAATATTAATTTTTTATAAATATAATTTTTTAAATAATTTAAATTTTTTAAAATCTTGAAAATTCTTCACCAAACTCCCAAAGAAAAATTCACAAAAAGTGCATGCTTGTTGCCCTAGGGATGACTTAGAGATGTTTTTCAATGAGACGAGCCTATTTTATTTTATTTTTTTCATTTAATGATAATTTATTTATACTTTAAAATTAATTATTCACACTATCAAATAATTTTTTTCCATTGGATGGACTTGAAACACCCATTTCCAACTCCATTTGTGAACAAAAAAGTGAAGAAACCTTCATTCCCTTCATGATCAGACCTATATATTGGAATTTTATCTTTAATAGTGTATATTAATGTATTTATAACAATTTTTAAAATTAAATTATATAAAAATAGACCTTCATGTAAATTTTCAATAGTCTTCATTCAATAAAATTTAAAATATGCATTGTTTAGTGTTGACTAGTTCGCCCAATTTCATTTTTGAACACCTTTAAGTTTGTGTTTTACCATTTTATTGAGTTTGATAAGGAATAACTATATAATTATTTTTTAATTTTTAATTTTAATAACCCATATTATCATTACAATAATTTTATGCGCTCAAAAAATCACTTAAACCTCTCAAAAATTGCCTTTTCGAATTGTCTCTCTTGCTTGATTAAAACCCTAATGCTTGATCCTTTACCTTTATCCATAATTTTTCTTAAAATTTTTATTTATAAATATGTATAAAGGTATTTTATTCCCATAAAATCTCAAAAAACATTTATTTTTTAAAAAATAACTCAAAAATAGAAATATACTGTTTAAAATAGAGCAAATGAGGGTTTAAGAAGGGTTTTAGAGCACCTATTCTTATTAACAACTATTCATATATTTAAACCACTATAACATGAAAATAATGAATTAAATATTTATTAAATATGGTAACCAAACTCCCTGTAATACTATTTTATCCAACTCATCTTCACCTTCATGTATCGAGAATTTGAAAATTACTTTCACTAGCTTGCAAATTGCTAGTTAAAGGAATAAAAGAAACCTCTCTCAAAATTTAAACTTGTGATTTATTCCTAAGAATGATTTTGGACTGATTAATTTTTTATGATTATTTTAATACCTTTTTTTACCTTTAATCCATGAATTTAGTCTTCTTGAAAACCTACACATAAGTAAATTTGACCAATGGTGGCAAATTTGTCAACACTCATGATAACTTTGTTGGGATGTTTTCCTGCTAAACACTCAAGACCAATATCTCTATCCATTTATATATGGATTCATGAAAATATAAAAAAATATAAAACTAAAAATATCTTTCCAATCAACCTAGAAATTATAATTCCCTTAATCAATTACAACACTTGTACATAAGCACTTATTGAATTGAAGACTAGAATAAATACCAACTGAAAGATGTAAAAGATAGAAATTAGAGGAATGTGAAAAATAAAACCAATAATAAAATGTAAAAAAATCAAGATCCACCTAGATCAAATAAAAAAACTATTAGGTCTTTTCCATGTAGTTGATAAAGATGACTAACAAGCTAATGTTTGAGTGTCGTTCTAGTTGGATCAACTATTTTCCTTATTATCAACCTCTTTGGCTTATCTTAAAGTAAATCAAATGAATAAAAAATATATCAAATATAAATAAAATAATCATGTGGTTCAATACTCACTTCATGTTTCTATTTCACACTAATAAAGCTTTCTAATGTAAACACATTTTGAGTTACCTTCATAACCACTTTATCAATGTCTTCAAAAGGACATGTAGGCCTACAAAGATTATCTATGTCTTGAATCAATTCAAATTAATAATTTAATAAGTCATAAAAACCTTCTTAGTAATCAATTATATCTTATTGAGGTTCACTATGAGTGACTATATATTCTTTTTTATCTTTATTTAGCTCATGTGTAGCACTATTACCTTGTGAAACCACTATTGTAATCTCACTAGTTGCTGCCATTTCTTCTTGAAAATATTCATGATAGGATTATTGAGGCTCACTTATTTATATAATTTTATTTTTTAATGGATCATCAAGGGATGCAACATGATCTCCTTCTATGCCAAATTGAATCTCATTTGACCAACACAAGTCTTGATCATCTTCTCTTGACAAATTTTCCTTTTCACCTAGATGTTCTTCTTTTGCCTTCCATATAATAGGTTCTCATTCAAAAAGGGAGATGATGGGATGGAAATATATTAAATTTTTTGGAATAATAATATAGGTCATTATTTGTTGATTTTGAATTTAAGGTTCTTGGATAATCTTGTTTGCTTGAACATGTTATTTTTTTTAAGCTAAAAAGGAAACAATCTGATCATTAATACTTTTAGAAACCATATTAGGAATATTTTAAGCATAGCTTACCTCTTGAGGCTCATATATATATATATATATATATATATATATATATATATATATATATATATATATATATATATATATATATATATATATATGTATATATATATATATATATGTATATATATATATATATATATATATATATATGTATATATATATATATATATATATATATATATATATATATATATATATATTCTCTTAGATATTTTAATGGATGTAACAAATTTATTTGATTTTTTAGGATCATCAATATGATTTACTACCACATGATCATCAACTTGAAAATTAATCCTAATTGCATCCAATTACACTTTTTCATAATTTACTTCCTATTGTGTTATTTGAAAATTTTCCATATTATGTGATATTTAAGACTGATTTTTTACATCATTAGTATTATAAGGCTCCCAATTTGAATCTTGCATCAAATTATTTTGTAGTGGAACAAGATCCTTGGTTAAGGAACATTAAGATTAATTACATCATATAGTTTGGCTAGTATAATGGATCCTTGAGCTTAATATGGAGGCCTATTGGCTTGAATTATTTCCTCTTCAACTCAAATAACTCATTACCAAAATATTGTATTATAGTTTTTAATTCATCAATCCCACTAAATTGACTATGAGGAGCTTGATCTTGATTTTGAGGGGCTAAAATTGGGGCCATTGATGGTTCTTGAGGAGACATAATAGGCTAAAATTATGGAAAAAAATTGAATTAGAGGCCTAGTTGAAATTTTACCATCTTGAAGTAGACTATTTGCAACATTAATGACAACCTCATAGGCATTTGAGAGTGTCCTAACACCCATGGACTGAATCATAACTAAAATATCATAATTTAAGGCTCTTGAAAAGTATAAGAAAATATGTTCAGGAGATGGCCTTATCATGGGAGGGATTCTAATCCATGTTTCCTAAAATTTAATATTGAAATTAGTCATAAATTCATGTGGTGTTCTCTTGATGTTAGTGAGCTATTTAAAAAAATATATATGGTCTGATTTATCTTCAAATTGTTTACATAATACTACACCTAAATCATCCCAAGAGGCTATGGAGTTTAAGGGAAGGTTCCTATACCATTGCAATGTCTTTCCCTTAAAGGATGCAACAAGTAAATACAAGGAAACATTATTTTGGGTAATATGGTGGAAGGAACATAAATTATCCATATATTTGATATGCTCTATGGGTGTAGTTTGATCTTCACCTGTGATATATGGTAGACTTCTGAGGGTTAAGGTTGGAATATCATCATATTGGGAAAAATTGAGAGGGCTCCATCATTGAAAAGAATAAATAACTAATTCTTTGGTATATACATGTTGATTTTTATTGAATTTTGGCATGAAACTAACACTTCTTACTTCTGAAAATGTATTTTTCTAGCTTTAATCTATATCCCACCAGGTGTACCAAAAACTATTATCACTCAAAAGTGTACCCTATAAAGAACTTATGTCTATTATCACTTAAGTTGATACAATGGAAAATATCAAAGGTACAGGTCAAATTATTATATATATAATATCTAGATGAATGTATGTTTCCATTTAGTATATTCACCCACTTCTCTCTAAACTCTCTCAAATAATGCTTTCTTGATTAAGAAAAAGAGTAAAAGAACAATGCTAAAACTAAAAATGGAAAGGAAAATTAAAAGTTGGGGTGATCCACCAATGTTTATATCAATTATGAATATATATAAAATACTTTATAATCCAAATAAACCTACATACATTCTATTCATTCTCATACAATTACTCTTGCATCAGTATTTCATACAGAGGTCTTGGCAAACCCTCACACTAGTTAGGAAGGAATGAACAATGCTTGAATTCACTTTCAGATTAGGTAGAAACTAGAATTAGACACTCTATATGACATAAAATATTTATTATTTTGTACATAAAGGTGAATTATTCAAACATAAACCTATTAAAGAGAGTAATTCATTAAATTATATCAATGAATAATAAACACATGCTTCATAAAAGCTTGAGAATGGAGGAAAAATCAATTCTTTATTTATTCAAAGGTGATGTAGTACAATTTTTTTGTATAATTTATTTAATAAAAAATAATAATATATTAATAATTCAAAAATTAATGTACATATAAAATATAATAAGAGGTAGAAGACAAGATGTTCTAGATGAGTCCACATGCAAGTCCGAGTTCACTCTTGATTCAACTAAAAATTTAACTTAAAATTGAACTCCACCTTCAACTCCAATTTTTTTCCACCTATTATTCTATGTAGAATTTAATTTTAAACATTATTTCATATAATATGTAATTTTAGGAAATAAGGAGGATATTCTTTTACATTTGAAAATTCAAAGGGCTCTTCATGCATCTTGAATCTTCAGTTAACTTGTTTTGATCTTGCATGCAACTTTTGATCTTATTTAGTTAAAAAAAATTGATATTTATTTAACTCATATTAGTATTGAATTAATATTAAATTAATACTTTATTTACCTCCACTTTCATATTTATTTGACTATAATTATCTTGACTTCACACTTAGAGTTCAATTTCACTTATCTTGACTTGTAACTTGCATACAACTTGACATTTTTGACTTTTATAAATTTATCCCAAAGGAGGATTAATAATATAATAATTGAATTATGATTTTATAATTATTATTTTGAATTAAAATATTCCATCAAATATTTACCAAAACTCGAACTCAACTTATCCTTTTTTGCATGTTTTGAAATCCACTTAACTTACAAATTCAACAAGCTTCTTGAATGCACTGTGAGAGTCAAAAAATTTATGGATATTCATAATTATAATAGATAATGAGTAAAAGTATTTTTTTAATAAAATCACCATTATGTCATAGTCAGTTCCAAACTCCATGTACAACTCTAAAATGTACCATTTGATGCTTTGTGATGCTCTCTTATTCTTAAGAAACCTTGATTTGGATTAGGGGGTATAAAATGAGTTAAAGTAGTGATAAAAAAACTCATAATATTATATTTTGATATGTATCAATGGTTAATACCTATAAAATTTATAAAATATTCAAAATTTGTCACCAAACTCTTTAATAAAGATTCATAAAAAAGTGTCTGCTTGTTGTCCAGAGGATGACCTAGAGATGTTTTTCAATGAGATGAGCCTATTTTGAATTTATTTTAATTTAATTATAATTTATTTATAACTTTTAATTAATTATTCACACTATAAAATCAATTTTTTCTATCGGATGGACATGAAACACCCATTTTCAACTCCATTTATGAGCAAAAAGTGAAGAAACCTTCACTTGCTTCATGATCAAACTTTTATATTTGAGTTTTATATATAATAAGGTATATTAAGGACATTAAAAAAAATTTAAACATTTAATTATATTAAAATATAATCCTATATAAAATTTCAAGAGTTTTCATCTAATAAAACTCAAAATATGCACTTTTTGTTGTTGACTAGCTTGCCCAATTTTATTTTTGAATACCTGTAGATCTATGTTTTTCCATTTTATTGAGTTTTATGGGGCATAAATACATAATTATTTTATAATTATTACCTTTAATAACATTTAATATCATTAAAATAATTATATGTTCTCAAACAATCATTTAAACCTATCAAAAATAGCCATTTTGGACTGTCTCTCTTGCTTGCTTAAAACCCTTATGCTTGATATTTTGACTTTATCCATCATTTTACATGAAATTTTTATTTATAAAGGTTTAAAAATTTACTTTATTCACATATATCTCACAAAACCTTTATTTTATAACAAATAACTCAAAAGTGGAAACATACTACTTAAAATGAAGGAAATGAGGGTTTTAGAGCACCTATTCTTCTTAATGATTGTTCATAAAGTCAAGAAATTTTAACCTAAAAAAATGTATGTAATATTTATTAAATATTTTAACTAAAATAAATATAATATTTTTTTATCCAACTCATCTTCACCTTCATGTACTGAGCATCTAAAAATTACCTTCACTAGCTTACAAATAACTAGCTAAAGGAATAAACAAAACCTCTCACAAAATTTGGACTTATGAGTTATTATTGAGAATTATTTTGTATTTTTTAAATTTTTATGATTATTTTAATACATTTTTTTACCTTTAATCCATGAATTAAGTCTTATTTAAAACCTTCACATAAGTAACTTTGACTAATGATGGCAAAATTGTCAACAATGCCTAGAAAGGTCTAGCAGTAAATTGGATTCAGGTTTGTAGAATAAATTTTTAACATGGTTATATATATCCTCCATCTAATAAAAATCTCATTTCACCCTTAAAATCATCAAAACAATTAAGTTTCTCATTCTTAGGCCTTGGAAGGCTCTTAAGACTTGCTTTAGGCAAACTCAAATGAGTTATTCATGTTATCTCTAAAAAAATAGCATCTTGGTGAGTGAGAATTATTTATGGGATTTTATCAAGTTTTATTTATCATGATCATATTTATATGTTATCCCAAAAAAATTTATACCTTTACAACATGATTGTTGCCTACCTCCAAAACTATGTTTCCCATCTAGTACCCTGTGTATTAAAACATTACAAAAAGATCTCTTTGACATTTGACATTATTAGTGATTTTAGGAGATATGAGGAGGATATATGAGACCTAATAAGATATATTAAACATATTTATAATCATTTATATGCTATAAATATATCATATCATCAACAACTTGCCATTGTTCCTCATGATTACACATGTAAGCTAGTAGAAACATTATGTTTATGAGGAGTTTTAGGATCTATAGGCATTGAATATATTTTTAATGAAATTAAATAGAATTATGGATATATTTATGTGGTTTTATAATCTTACCAAAATTCTCTCACTTGTTTGAAACCTTGATATCATCAAAACCTCATTTCTTTCATAATATATTTTACTTCAAGATGAGGATTTCTTGCCTTGAGAGTTATTCAAAACATCCAAGTGATGATGGAGGATGATGTGTAAGGATTTTATATACCATTTAAGACTCACACAACTTTAAATTTTTATTATTTAACCTTCTAATTCATTTATACAAGTAAAAATTATGCCTATGGGGTTTTAGAAGGGTTTTAAAACACCTTATTCTCTTAACAATTATTAATAAAGCATATCCTTTCAAACCCATAACTAATTCCTATAATTTCAAGGAAATAATATTCCCTATCAACCAACAATATCATTTTATCCAACTTTTTCTCTCCTCCATGTACCATCCACAAACTTGTTGGCTTTCTTGAGCCTCCAAGAAACTCAATGAAAAAAGGAGGTTTTATATCTATTTGGACCTATAATAAATTAAAAAGAATGGATTTCAATTAAAGAAGGCAAGATGACACTTCCCACTCTTTAATCTTGTTTAAGTGTGATGAGTGTCGTTCAACTCCTCATTTAATCAATGTTCAATTAATGTCTTATCAACGAGGGCTAGTGTCCAATGATATCTATAGTAAGGTGTAGGATGATAGATCTAGAAGTCTACTTGTGGGGATGTTTGATGGTCCTATTATAAATTTTAATAATTAAATAACTGTGTCTTAAACTACTTGATTCACTCTTTTACTGAAAAGGAAAAGATGTAACTATATATTCAAATGAATCCATTCTTTTGCTTGAAAGTAAAATCACACTCCTATTTACACTTGCGTGGAAATGGAGATGTTTAACTTAAAAATGAAATTTGCTTCACAAATTTGCTATAAAAGAAAACACACTTTTATTAGAAAGGAAATGACTTTGGAATAAGGAAATGCCTTTTGAACTATGAATTTGTTTTGATGTTTTATGAATGAATGCAAACGTTAGAAAGATTCTAATTAATTATAACAAAGAGTTAATATAACATAGCATAAATACAATACACAATTCTTGGTTCCAAAGAGAGTGGGACCGTGATCCTCTTAGACTTAGGAACAAAGATTAATCAATGCTAGAAACTAAAGTGATAATTCATAAAACTGAAATGATTACAATCTATCTAAAACTTGTAATATTCTTATACATATCTTTCATCTATTATTTTTCAATAATAAAAGTATTACATTTTATGATAATACAATCAACTTAAAATATGATACAAATAGATAGGATTCCTTGGTTGATCCACTCATCCAAAGATAGGAGATTGGATTTTCAAGAGATCTAATTATTTTGATGAAATAGATATATTATCTTATAACATTCTTAAGATCCAAATATATGAAACTTTATCAAAAACAAATCCTAAAAAATAGTAGGTGAGTATTTTCCTCATTTGACTCCATCTAGAATGATTCTCTCTCATCTTATTTGGCTTCCAGCTTCCCCATTTGTAGCTTTGTCTTTATAGAATCCATGGAATTAATCCTGCAAAGTTGGTAGGAATGACCATGTGGAGTCCATAAAAACAAGTCTATGGAGTATATAAAAACAAGCCTACGCCATCCTTCAAACTGATTTCATTCATGATAATTTCTTACTATTTCATGTTGGTCCTCTCATGTACTTATATGAACACAAGTGTCTCAAAAAAATGAAAAAATGGACCTATAGAGTCTGTAGATTCATTCTATGTGAGTTCATAGTTCTACTAGATGGAGATCAAAATTAAACTTTCACTATACATCACCTATGTCTTTCTGATCAATCCGGGGATAGGAAAGGTTGGTTTGATACACAATCTTGTAGTCTTAGCATGATTTGTATAGTCCTCAAATCTGATTTTCCATGCTAGTTGATTTTTGAATGTAGAATGCAATGCCCTCAATTAAACTTCTCCTACATGAAGGATTATCAATAAATTATTGTGCTCATGGTCTCCTATGATCAAATCATGTAAATAAATCTCACAAAGCAAATCTTGTTGATCAGGTTCAACACTATAAAAAAATTCCAAAAATGTTGTTGGCTATAAAATCTTGTAAGGAAGATGAAAAGAGATCCTCAGAAGCTGCCATCTATAAAATTGTTCAATTAAAAAAAAACTATATGCAAGAGAAGGATTCTTACATGCCAAAAGAGATTCCCCTAATTTGCATGCATCCTGTAAATTTTCTTCTAAATCTTGGACCTTAGCTTCTAATTATTTCTTTTCATTTTCCAATATTTCTTTTGAAGAAGTTGCAACTTTGTTTTTCTATTTGATTATGGAATATTATTCATCAATTTGATTTAGCATTTACAAGGTAGGAATACTTGGACAACTTGTTTAACAATTTCCGTCAACAAATACCTTAGGAGGAGAAGGTGCAACATTAGAAGGTGCTTTGGAAGAGTTTAAAAAACTCTACAATATCTTATTATCCTTTTTCAGATTTTTTGCATATATCCAGAGGTCTATTTGTTCACTTTAATTTTTTTTATTATTTCTTTTAATCTGTGAACTTCTGTTGCATGTTTGGTAGATGATGTTTCCAATGTTTGCACCAATAATGAGTTGAGATGATCCTTATTCTACAATTGATTGATCAAGTCAGTAATGTCAGTTGTTTGTTGTTGCTCTAGAGCTTAAGCTTGAGAAAGATTTAAGGTTAAATACATAACATTATCATTTAGATTAGATGACTCTCCTTTCTCATTTGTGCATATAGTTTTTCCTTTATTCATTGTAGTTTCAACTGAAACATGTGGTTGTTCCACCATAATTGATTCCTCTAGCATGATTGGCTCTTCTCCTGGAATTGGCTCTTCTATTATGATTGGAGAGTTCCTTTAGAAATGATTTTATTCAACATATATAGTTTTAGGGATACTTTGATGTATGGTGGAATGAGATACCTTTTTAAGAGTATCGAAAATGTATGTATCCTCTTATTCATCTTCATCTATCAGAATTAACCTTCTCCTTATTTTGGTCACTCTCTGAGCTACACTTGGTTTTCTTTCCTTTTCAACCATCAAACCCTTGGTCTTCTCAAGTTCTATATCAACCTTTCATTTCAATTTTTTTTCTTCTTGACAAGGGAATTGGTTACACTAGATATTCTTGAGGTTCTTATGGGGACCTTCAAACTACAAGGATTTGAGACCTTGTGATTCTTCTTAAATAAGATCAAGAAGGAATTTATTTTGAGACTACAGTCTATGATTTCTTCTTTGGAGTTTTTTTCTTAACTGATGCAGTAGATGGAGATGAATTTTCCTATGGTAAATTTGAGGTTTCTTATGCAGGCAGATTTGGAATTTCTTGTGTTACACTATTCTTAAATTCCTCCTAGACCTCTTGTCCTTGTTGAAGGAAATGATGTCAGATAATTAGGTGAATAAAGCCATGGTGCCTAAGAGCAGCATTAGGAGTTATAGTCATAATTTGAAGGGTACCATATAAGAAGGAAGGGAGGTTAATCTTGTAATGAGGGTTTTGCCTCCCATACTTAAGGTGTATTAATATTTTTATGGCTTCTCCTCCTAAAAGATTATTTTGCCCGTCACAAATGATATACTTGATTACCCACTTGGCTACATATTTCCAAGGTTCAGGAAGTGAATTTATATAAATCCCTTTTAATTTTCCCTTATAATCTATTAGACACAAAATCCTAGTCTGCTCATTACCATTAAACTGAATAATCAAATCACTAAATAAAATTTTGTCTGTCGCTCTCATTCCCTCTTCTAGAACTTGTATGATTTGACTTATAATTTGAGTTGAAACAAGAATAACAATGCCTTTAACAATTGAAAACTTAGGGGTGATATTACTTATGAATTATCTTACCATTGTTTCATGGAAACCCTAGAAATTTTCAATGAAAGGTAGCCAACCATTTACTCTAAACACTTTCATAGAAGCTTTGTCTTTGTGAAGCTTTGCTACATTATTCAGCTCTGATCTCATTTTTTATCCCATTTCTACTCAAATTTATAGAAAACTCTATTTCTTTAACTCAAATTAGGGTTTAGACTAGCTTCTATTGAAATCTGTAGGCAATAATCACTAAGGACCTATAGAAATAAAATGTTTTATGTGAAACTCCATAGTTTCATGAGTCCATAGTTTGACATGATTATTTTATATAGTTCAGTGCCTCACATTTCTATGGAGTGTGCCAGCCATTTTGTCAAATTATTACAAATTAGATGAAATAATGATGTGGCACTTTATCAGTGATAGTTATTTATCATTTTATTTAGAACCCCTTTATGATTTCCCATCATTATAATTATTGATGATGTAATTTATTGTACCAAAGATGCATAGGTCATCATGATGTAGACATACACCTTTGTCATCTTTTTTGCATGCTTATCCATTATGGTATGTATCATGTCATTCCATTTTGGAAGGCTCAAGTTTGGGTCATCTCAATAGAATAAATCTGAATTAAATCAAAGATAATTAGTGAACTAAACATAAATAAATATAAATATATGTCTCACTTACTTTTGACCTTAGATTTATCCTCTTCTCACCATTTGTCCTACATAAATAAGTTTGCATGGATTAGTCAACAGGTGTTGAAAGAAAAAATGTTATTGCATGGAGAAGACCAATCATAGTGACATCATGAGATTCTCTCTTTTTTTCTTATATATTTTGGTTTTGCCCTTTGGCTAGCCATTGTTATTTTTCTAGCCAAAGCAGTTTTTGCAATGCATAGCCAACCAGCAAGCTAGTTTTCTAGGCATGCATTATCAATAGTGTCCCTAGAAGGATTTTCACTATTGATATATATATATTTTATATGTAGGATCATCAAGGGGTAGGTTCTCTGGAAGAAGCAGAGTCCTCCAAAATAGCTACTTGATTTGAAGTAGTTTCCTTAGAAAGGATACTTGATCTTTTACCTTTTGAACAAATTCTTCTTTATTGAGAGGTTTTTGATAAAGATTCAATCTATGTCTATTGACTAATAGAGATATTTTTCTATCATCAATAGTCATTAGCTTAACAGAACCATTTTCAAAGACCTCCTCAATTTGATAAGGTCCCAACCATCTCATTTGTATTTTTCCTATAAACTGTTGAAATTTGGAATCAAACAATAGTGCCCAATCTCCTTTTTAAAACTTCTGTTGCTTGATCTATGAATCATGTCAAACATTTCTTTGATGTTGTGTTGATTTAGTTCTTTTTAGTGATTCCATCCTCATCTCATCAAGTTGATTAAGTTTTAAGAGTCTTTCTTTCTATATTTCTTCTAATTCATCCCTACTTCTATAGCTATTTTCAAAGTTTGTAATTCAAATTCAATAGAGAATAAGGGCTTCTTACCATAAACCAATTCATAAGGTCAAAATCTAGTTGTTATTTTCTAAGTAGTATTATAGGCCCAAAAAACTTGTGGTACCTTATCTACCCAATCCTTTTTTCTAGAATTAACAACCTTGGTTAAAATGGTTTCTAGTTCTCTATTGGTGACTTCAACTTTCCCTTTAGCCTGTGGATGATATGGATATGTTTTTCTATGTTGAGTTTGATATACTTGCATGAAGTTCTTTATCATGTTTGATATGAACCATAGTCATTGATCTGAGACTATCTCCCTTGGAGTACCAAATCTTTTCATGATTTTAAAATATAAGAAATCAGTTACCATCTCTTCTCTTGCATGAGTTAATACTTCCACTTCTGCCCACTTGGTCACATAGTCTGCAAATACTAGGAGATATTATTTTTATATAGAAGGATGATCCATAGGACCTATAAAATCAATTTTTCATTTCTCAAATGGTTCTAAAACTAATTGAGGATGAGGGTGCAGAGGCATCTCTATTGAAAGAGTAGTTTATCCAATTCTCTGACAAGCATCACAATGTCTGACATATCTTTTTACTTGTTGATGAAGGTGAGGCCAATAGTATCCTGCTCTTATGATTTTATGTATGGTTCTTTGAGCTAAGTAATGACCTCCTCTTGGTTCATCATGACAAGATTTGATGATATCATAAGCTTCAACATTTTTCACACACCTGAGAAACACATGGTCACATCCAAGTTTGAATAACATTATGTTAATCCATTTAAAAGAAGAACTTTCTTTGATTAAACATTTTTTTTCTTTTTGTGAAAATTGTAGAGGAAACTTCCCTATGGTGAGGTAATTGGCTATATCAGCAAATGGATATTTTGATGAAATAGCAAATAGTTGTTCATCTGGAAAGTCATCTTCCACTAGTTCTTCCTCACCTGTAGTCTTCATTCTTGACAAGAAATCAGCAACCATATTATACTTCCCTATTTTATCTATAATAGTAACATAAAATTCTTGTAAGATCAACAACCATCTAATAATCTTACATCCCATAATTGGTTTGTTGGTAAGATATCTAATAGTTGAATGGTTTGTATAGACAAATACCTTATAGCCTGCTATGTAATGTCTAAATTTGTTAATTGCATAGACTACAACTAGGAATTCCCTCTCAGTTATGGTGTAGTTTCTTTCATCAGGTGTCATGTTTTTGATAATATAATATATATCATACATGTTATCCTCTTCATCCTTTTGTCCAAGGACTACTCCTATTACTGTATTGGAAAAATCTATATATATATGGAATGGTTGAGTCCAATCTAGTCCTCTCAATACTAGAGTAGTAATGTGTTTAGCTTTGATGGTCTCAAAGGTCTATTGGAAACTATCACTCCATTTGAATATACTATCTTTTGTAAATAATTCAAACATAGGGGCAACTATTTGGCTAAAATTATCTATGAAGTGTCTGTAGTAACTAGCATGTCCCAAAAAACTCTTAATTTTAATTTGTGTTTGTGGGATGGCTAAGTTAGAAATTATTTCAACCTTCTTTGGATCTACTTGAATGCCTTTTGTAGAAATATGGTGTCTCAACACTATTCCTTCATCCATCATCAACAAAAATTTATCATGGCTCAAAGATAATTGATGTTCTTCCAATCTAATCAATACTCTTTCCAATTTAGTAACAGTCTCTTCATAAGTTCCACCATGAATGGTGAAATCATCCATATATACTTCAACACAATCATTTGCAAGGTCAAAGAATATTACCAAAATTACTCTTTGGAATGTTGCTAGAGCATTACAGAGTCCAAATGGGAGTACTCGACAAGCAAAAGTTCCCCAAGGGTAGGTAAATGTGGTTCTATCTTGATCTTTAGCTACCACTGTTATCTAGCTATACCCACTAAACCCATTTAGGAAATAAAAATATCTTTTTCCTACTAATTTGTTAAGAACTTGATCAATGAAAGGTAGAGGAAAATAATCTCTTAATGTTGCTTTGTTTAGTTCTCTATATTCTACACATACCCTTAATTTTACATTTTTTTGGAATAATTAATAGGGGTGAAACCCACTGGCTATCTGAGATGGGGTCAATAAACCTAATTTCCAGCAATTTTTGGATCTCTATTTTGACTCTCTTTTAATGTTGGGTTTATTTTTCTTTGTGGTTGTCTAATCGGTTTGATAGATTTCATGTAAATGTGATGAGTGCATATGCTAGGGTGAATTCCCTTCATGTTGGTATAATCCTAATCAAAAGCCTTGGTATGTCTTTCCATTACTTTAAAGAGTTCATCTTCCTCTTCATTTGTTAACCAACTATTGATGTTTAAAAAATTTCCAAGTAATACCATGATTGGTTTTGTGCCTGGATAGTTGGATTCTATTTTATTAAATTCACTAATCAATGAGTTTAGAGGACATGGATGAGGAAGTAGCTTATGAAACATGGTTACATTATCAACAAACTCTTCTCTAGGAGGAATCAGTCTTACTAAAGAACAATGGAATGCATCTAAGAAATGAGTTTGTTGTTGTTTTACCAATTTCCACACACTTTCCTGAATCAATCCATGATCAGATGGTGAGGACATAATAGAAGTAGAAGTGGAGGTTTCATATTATTCTATCTAACTCAACAATCCTAAACTGAGGTAGTACATAGTTTTTGGATTGGTAGAGTCTATAGATTCTAGACTGGCAGAGTCTATAGCTTTTAGACTGGTAGAGTCCATAGAATTTAGACTAATAGAGTCCATAGATTCTAGGTATATGTCTCCATTCAATTCTTCCAAGTGTTTTTTAACTATGATCATAGCTAAAGATGAAATGTTGTTTGATGTGTTGTCTGATTCATCCACCCAAAGTTATTGTATGTGATTTGTTGATGGTTTTATAGGAGGATACAAAGAGATGCATTTAGATTTTAACCCATTAGAAATGGTCATGTCTCCTAACCTGCAATCAATTAATATTGCTACAGTATCCAACCATGGTCTACCTAGGATTATGGGATATCCTAGATTCTTTGTTTTAGGTTGTAAGACCATGAAATCTACTAGATATTCCCAAGACTCTATTAGTACTTCAACATTTTCTATAGTCCCTTATGGTTTAGTTACAGATTGGTCAACCGTTTGAAGAATGGTATTTGTGGGTTGTATTCTCATAAGAGATAATGTATAGAGAGTATCAGTTGTCATAACATTAATTGTTGCTCCCAAATCTACCAAGACATTAGGAATTTATTTACCTTTGATTGTGACTATGATCACTGGGCTTCCTAGATCTGTATATTTTGGAACTAATAGTTTTCCTACTAATAAATCAATAACTTTTCCATCAACATGAATGGTTCTTGGATATTTTACTTTCCTCTGAGGTGTCTTGATATAAAGGGTTTTGATGATCTTTTTCAATTCAAGTATATCCCTAATAGCTTATAGTAGGGGTACCTCAATATTGATCTTTTGCAACTCATGGACCAAGTTTGATTCTGGTTTAATATCAATTGTTTTTAACCTTTTAGGAAAAGGAACTGCTAGTGTAGTAGTGTTTTCTTTGTTTGCTTTAGGGCTCATTTTTATTTTGGCTTCTCTAGTATTTAATTGAGATGATTCTATTTTTTCTTTTTCATCAGGTATCTCAGAAATGAGAACTGGAGGTTTTTGTATAGTTTTCCCTGATCTTAAAAATATGTCTAAATAATCAATAGCTCTAACATTTATTGTCTCTTCATATTCATTAACATAAATAGGTGCTAGTTATTTGTTTTTTGGATTTACTATTAGTTGTGTAGGCATTGAGGGTTGATTGATTTGTCCTTGTTGCTGAATAACTAGGGGTGGCATTATAGTTTGCTATTGAAGTGGTCTTCTTGATTGGGTTAATTGTTGTTGTGGGTTCCACTATAGATTCCACTGTTGATATTGATGTGGCATCTATTGTTGTTATGGTACCCATTGTTGTTGTGGTTATGGCTGTGGCACCATCCATGGGGGTGTTGGCATCCACTCTTGTCCTACCCATGGATTTTAGATTGATGGAATTTGGGGTTGATTCCAAAAAGGTGAAAGAATTAAAACATTCCATGGTGCCATCCATGAATTAATTGGGTTTCTTACATTAAATTTTCCTTGAGCCTAGTTTTATGGGGAAAATTTTTGTCTCTGGATATAATTTACTTCTTCGATGGACTGGACTTATGTTTTCATTTCATTTTTTAAAATAGGTAGAAGGGTGAAATGTTTGGTATCATGATCTATAGCATCACATATCCCACATGATGAAACATTGGTTTTATCTAGGGGTAGTATTTAAGCATGTGTTTCTATCTACACTTAGGATAGTAGATTGTTAAGGGCTTTGTTGCATTTGCATTAGCTTGAAGGCCATCCAAAGTACTATTTAGTGTAACCTAAATATTTTTCTTTAGATTAGCAAATTCTTCCATTATCTTACCCATTTCATTATATTTCCCAAACCTTCCTCTCATAATTCTAAGTTTTGTTCAAGAGTAGTTGGTACAAAGCTCAAAAATCTGATTAAAAGCCAACTTATTTATATCTCCACCTCCCATCAGATTTAAGGCATCTATAGTATCTTCATCTAACCTTTTTAAGAAAACCAATTTCTGAACTTCTTCAGTGAGTGGATAATTGCTTCTTTTATGAGTGAACATGAATCTATCCAAATAATCCTTTAAAGATTCATCCTCATTCTATTTTATTTTAAAGAAATCCTCTTTTATTTATCACACTCGACAGTAATCTTGATACTTGTTTAAGAATTTTGTCTCCATGTCATCCCATGTTCTAATAGAATTACTAGGTAAACCCATGAACCATCTCATAGCTTCATCTTTAAGTGTAGAGGGAAATAGTTTTAATTTATAGATATATTTTGTGTAATCATAGGTTTGACATAGCACCTTAAACTCAAATAGAAATTGATCAGGATCTTTTGTAGATCTTCCCCAAAAATTTGGTAGATTAACTAGTGAAATATTTTTCATGGGGGTTTGATCATTAGGATCTACAACAATAGGAAAGGAAAAAGGTCCTTCTTGGTTGTGTAAGTTGTTAATTTTGTGGATTTTGTTAGAGAGCCATATTTTATTCTTCTAATGATGTTTCAAAGCTTGGATGATCTTCCCACTGAATATTTGTGGTATCAATTATGGGTTGTTCGAGGTTATCAAATTTTTCTTTAGCTATGGATTTTTGAAATGCTTCTTCTATGTCCTTGGAAATTTCTAAATAATGTCTTCTTGCAAGAGATTGATCCTAAGTAATTTATCTTATGGGGCTTGCTTGTGACAATGGCCTAGTTTCTATCTAAGTTTCTGAAGATTCTTGTAGATAGGTTTCACTCGTAACTTATGGTTCACTACTCAAAGATGTTGAAAGAGTTTAAACTTGTGTTATTGGTGGGAATTTTGGGATGAATTATCCTTTAGAGTCTCTAGGATGGTACATTAATTTATTGAATTTTTTTGGGATTTTATGATTTTTACAATTTTTTTTCTATTTTTCACTCTAGACCAATAATTATTACCGTACTAACACCTTGTTTCCCTGATAATGGTGGAAAAAATGAGGAGTGTCATTAAACTCCTCATTTAATCAATGTTCAATTGATGTTTTTTCAACCAGGGCTAGTGTCCAAAGCTATCTACAGTACGGTGTAGGATGGTAGATCTAGAAGTCTGGTTATGGGGGTGTTTGATGGTCCTATTCTAACTTTGACTAATGAAATAAATGTGTCTTAAACTACTTGATTCACTCTTTTGATATAAATAAAAAGATGTAACTATTTAATCAAATGAATCCACTCTTTTTCTTGAAAGTAAAATCACACTCCTATTTACGCTTGTTAGGGTGTGGAGCTAAAAGCTTCAACTGTTTGCACACACATGAAGAGGATGCTAAAGAACCAGAGCCACCGGCATCAAAAGTATGACCGACGTTGGTCAGATGCAGTGGAGAAGGAGACCAGCGACGACAGAGGGTCACCCGACGTCGGTAGCACCAGACAAGTAGGGACCGGCGTCGGTCACCTGTGCGGTCCAGAACTGTTCGTTGCATGAACAATTAGTTAGTTGAACCGAGTGTTTGCATGCTAAGGGGCTATTTTAAGTCGTGAGCTGTGTGTCTAATTTTAGTAGTTAGATTTCCATTTTTGTAACCATGGGATTCTATTTAAAGACCCATGAGGCATGTATTGTAATTATCAAATTGATCAAGTAAGAGCATTGAAGCAAGCAAGGTCAAGGAGATCTACAGGTGTAAGGTCAAGGAGATCAGCTGAAGCATTCAAGGAGGGATTGTAACACAGGTTATAGAGTTGGTTAGTGTTGAGCAAGAGAGAGAGGGAAGAAGGTCTTGAGGTGTGGCAAGCCTTTGAGGTGGAGGAAGAAGTGGCATCTTCCTTATTGTATTTTCTTCTAGTATTATCTAATACATTTGTGTGTATTGTCTCTTGAATTCTTTGCTGTCTCATGTTTCTAGTTTCTTAATCATTCTGGTATAATTTCCGTGTTCAATTGCTCATATATAAGTAATCAATTGTGCTACTATTGGATAAGGAGCCTCCTAACAATGCTTATGTGGAAATGGAGATGTTTAACTTAAAAAGGAAATTTTCTTCACACATTTGTTGTAAAAAAACACACTTTGCTTAGAAAGGAAATGACTTTGTAATAAGGAAATTCCTTTTTAACTGTGAATTTATTTTGATGTTTTATGAATGAATGCAAACATTAGAAAGATTCTAATTAGTTATAACAAAGAGTTAATATAACATAACATAAATACCATACACAATTATTGGTTCTAAGGAGAGTGGGCCCTTGCTCCTCTCAAACTCAGGAAAAAGGATTAATCAATGTTGGAGATTAAAGTGATAATTCATAAAACTTAAATGATTACAATCTGTCTAAAACCTATAATATGCTTGTACATATCTTTCATCTATTATTTTTCAATAAAAAAAGTCTTATAGTTTATGTTAATACAATTAACTCAAAATAAGATGCAAAGAGATAGGATTCCTTGGTCGATCCACTCATTCAAAGATAAGAGATTGGATTTCCAAGAGATCCAATTATTTTGATGAAATAGATATACTATCCTAAGATCCAAATATATACAACTTTATCAAAAGTAAATCCTACAAAATATTAGGTGAGTATTTTCCTCATTTGACTCCAACTATAATGATTCTATCTCATCTTATCTTGTTGCTAGCTTCCCCATTTATATCTTTGTCTTAATAGAATCCATGAAATTGACCCTACAGAGTTGGCAGGAATGAGCCTACATAGTCTATAGAAACAAGCCTGCATCATCCTTCAAAATGATGTCATTAATAATGATTTATTACTATTTCATGTTGGTCCTCCCATGTACTCATATGAACACACGTGTCTCAAAATCACAAAAAAATGGACCTATAGAGTCCATAGATTCATTCTATGTGAGTTCATAGTTCTACTAAATGGAGATTAAAATTGAACTTTCACTATACATCACATGTGTCTTCTTCTTGAGCATTCTTCACAATATAAATAAATAAAACATGATATGTATTAGACATTAATGAAAAAGTAAAGGTTTAGTCTTTGGTTCAATATAAATAAGACAAGTATCTACTTTCCATGTAATAGTTATCTAACAATCTATGATTTGCATAAGATAATATCCTTAGAGAGATGAATTAAGGGAAATAGCATATCAATAATGAGCCATATTCTGAGCTCATAAAAGTGATCTCCCATTCACATTTCAAATTCATAAACCTTCTTGAAACTACCTCCTTAGGAAAGGATGAAACTAAAACATGCATTGTAACTATCAAACTAATCTTATTTGACCATTTCTAACCACTTCCCACATCTAATGAGCTTTTACAAGTGTATTTTGTATGTAAAAATATCTATTTTGGTTTTGAATACACTTTACAATCCTTATAATACATTGGCAAAGGCATGAAATGCATTTGAGAGGGTTAGTACAAACTATGACAAGACAAATAGGTCTAACATCACATTTAATGCTTTGATGCATGACCATGCCATATTATCAAATTATGTTTAGACTGGCCTATACCTTCATGTATTTTGATAGTGAAGTCATGCATAATTAAAATCTAAAAATAATCATGAAACAAAACCCCTTATTACCTTAACTTCTCCAAATTTACCTTAATCTTTCTAAAACATGTCATAAGACACTAATGAAGGTAATAATGACAAGACTAGGGGTTATGATTCACTCTTATTGACTATACATTGTAGGATACCTTGACCGCTATTAGGTACACCACTACTTTTTACCATGACAAGACAAGTTAAGACTAAGACAAGAACCCTCAAGGGTTATCAAAAAAGTTAAACAAATATATATTTTCAAGTTTTTAATGATACTCACCTATGGTACCCAATTTTGTCTAACATATTTGACAATCTCCTAGTATTGCATGCTTAATATGTATATTAAATAATTATCCTTCTTTCCTCTATTGGGCTATGGGTTCATCTCAGCTCAACCCAAACATTACTTAGACCTTGAGATTTGATTGCAACTTCTTGAGAAGGATGAAACAACTAACCACCTTAAACACACACACAAAACCAAAAATAAACACAACAATAAGATAACTAAAATAATCAATACACAAACTATGATAAGAATCACTTAGGGAAGACCCAAACAAGAAACAACTAACCTTCAAAGTTTGATTATCTTGGATTAAAAGGAAAACTCTTTAGGTCATCTTCATGTTTTGAATAAGAATGATGTACAAGATATTATTCAAACTTTTTTCTTGATTTATCATCTCCGTTCATGACCACCACTATCTTTGGCTTGAACTCAAGTGGATCAATAACAAAAAACATGTATCCAATAAATATAATTCCATCTTCAAGTTCATAACTTACCTAATGTTACTCTTTGTCAATGAGAGAGACCTCCAATGTGACCACACTTTGATTCATGAGGGTAGCAATAACCTCAGCATATATTGGCTCTTTAAGATCTACCTTTTTCTCACCTTGAATAATATCATCTCCTTCATATCTTGCTACATCATTAAATTTAACCTCTTGGTGATGATGTACATAACATGTTAACTTGATAGGATCTTTTTACCTCTTAACAAAAACTTCATCCTATCTTTACAGAGGTGTTAAGGTATTGAGATATTCAAATTCCTTGAACATGTCCAAATAATACTACCACATGTCATTAATACCTTATTTAACTTGTTCATCACATTCAACTAGACTATAAACCATGACATTTTCTTTAATATCCTTCTCATTCATTTCTTCATCACATTCATTAACCAAGACAACCATCTTAGCATTATCCTTATGGATTGTAGGTTTACTATCCAAACTTGAACAAAACATTTATTTTTCTTCAAAAAAATAATCTTCTTCTTGATCACTTGAAACTATGCTAACTTTAATCTCATTATTATTATACTCTTTAGGTATAATAGACTTATTTAACACTTTAAACTCTTTAATGGAAACATGACATAGATGTGAGTTTACTTCTTCAAACTCTATCTCTTGCTCACTAGAAGCCACTGTGAATTCATTCAAACCTTCATCTTGCTCATGAGTTTCATCAAGGCTAATTACTAAGGGGTATTAGAGGAGGTTTATATCATACTCAACCATAACTTGATCAGTTACAACATGATCATAATGAGACCCTTCATCAAGAATCAATCCATGACAACTAAATTTATCTTCCTCTTCTTCCATGTAGAATGGAAGTTCATTTGCCTAATCAAGGTCTAATTCATCATGATTCTCTTGTGTTAAACCTAATTTGTATTCTTATATGGGGATACTAACTTCTTTAAATTCATGTTGGCTTTAATCTTCCTACTCTAGGGAATTTCATGATTTCCAATCAACTCAACTTCTTCCATAAAACTATGCTACAACTCTTACCATGCCTGATCAGAATCTTCTTTTTCAAAAACTTTAAGATTATCACTTTGATTAGAGTTTTACACCATGTTACCTTTGTTATCTTCCATTAACATCATCTTGATCCTTAACCTTAAAGACTAATTTTCTTTAATCTTGATAAATAGGATTTCTAAGAAGGATCTATTCATCATACACACTCAAATCCCTCTTCTTATAGAATTATTGAGGCTCACTTCTAGCTGATTGATTTTGCTTCTCCAAGACAACCAACTCATCATTATTTCTTAACAAGATATCCTTTTCAATTGAATTATCATATTCTATCTGTAATTCAATAGGTTATCCTTCACAAAATTATGGGATGAGAGGAAAAGAGAACTCATTGGCTTATTTGAAACTTAATAGAGTGTCATTACAACTTAGGATTTTATGAGGCATAACTTCATTGAAGTATTCTTGATGACATGGAAAAGGAAAGTATATTAAGTATGCTCCATTACTTTGATGAAATAGATATACTATCCTAAGATCCAAATATATACAACTTTATCAAAAGTAAATCCTACAAAATAGTAGGTGAGTATTTTCCTCATTTGACTCCAACTAGAATGATTCTATCTCATCTTATCTGGTTTCTAGCTTCCCCATTTATATCTTTGTCTTAATATAATCCATGAAATTTACCCTACAGAGTTGGTAGGAATGAGCCTACAAAGTCTATAGAAACAAGCCTATAGAGTCCATAAAAACAAGCCTGCACCATCCTTCAAAATGATTTCATTAATGATGATTTATTACTATTTCATGTTGGTCCTCCCATGTACTCATATAAACACACGTGTCTCAAAATCACAAAAAAATGGACCTATAGAGTCCATAGATTCATTCTATGTGAGTTCATAGTTCAGCTAAATGGAGATTAAAATTGAACTTTCACTATACATCACATGTGTCTTCTTCTTGAGCATTCTTCACAATATAAATAAATAAAACATGATATGTATTAGACATTAATGAAAAAGTAAAGGTTTAGTCTTTGGTTCAATATATATAAGACAAGTATCTACTTTCCATGTAATAGTTATCTAACAATCTATGATTTGCATAAGATAATATCCTTAGAGAGATGAATTAAGGGAAATAGCATATCAATAATGAGCCATATTCTGAGCTCATAAAAGTGATCTCCCATTCACATTTCAAATTCATAAACCTTCTTGAAACTACCTCCTTAGGAAAGGATGAAACTAAAACATGCATTGTAACTATCAAACTAATCTTATTTGACCATTTCTAACCACTTCCCACATCTAATGAGCTTTTACAAGTGTATTTTGTATGTAAAAATATCCATTTTGGTTTTGAATACACTTTACAATCCTTATAATACATTGGCAAAGGCATGAAATGCATTTGAGAGGGTTAGTACAAACTATGACAAGACAAATAGGTCTAACATCACATTTAATGCTTTGATGCATGACCATGCCATACTATCAAATTATTTTTAGATTGGCCTATACCTTCATGTATTTTGATAGTGAAGTCATGCATAATTAAAATCTAAAAATAATCATGAAACAATAACCCCTTATTACCTTAACTTCTCCAAATTTACCTTAATCTTTCTAAAACATGTCATAAGACACTAATGAAGGTAATAATGACAAGACTAGGGGTTATGATTCACTCTTATTGACTATACATTGTAGGATACCTTGACCGCTATTAGGTACACCACTACTTTTTACCATGACAAGACAAGTTAATACAAAGACAAGAACCCTCAAGGGTTATCAAAAAAGTTAAACAAATATATATTATCAAGTTTTTAATGATACTCACCTATGGTACCCAATTTTGTCTAACATATTTGACAATCTCCTAGTATTGCATGCTTAATATGTATATTAAATAATTATCCTTCTTTCCTATATTGGGCTATGGGTTCATCTCAGCTCAACCCAAACATTACTTAGACCTTGAGATTTTATTGCAACTTCTTGAGAAGGATGAAACAACTAACCACCTTAAACACACACACAAAACAAAAAATAAACACAACAATAAGATAACTAAAATAATCAATACACACACTATGATAAGAATCACTTAGGGAAGACCCAAACAAGAAACAACTAACCTTCAAAGTTTGATTATCTTGGATTAAAAGGAAAACTCTTTAGGTCATCTTCATGTTTTGAATAAGAATGATGTACAAGATATTATTCAAACTTTTTTCTTGATTTATCATCTCCGTTCATGACCACCACTATCTTTAGCTTGAACTCAAGTGGATCAATAACAAAAAACATGTATCCAATAAATATAATTCCATCTTGAATTTCATAACTTACCTAATGTTACTCTTTGTCAATGAGAGAGACCTCCAATGTGACCACACTTTGATTCATGAGGGTAGCAATAACCTTAGCTTATATTGGCTCTTTAAGATCTACCTTTTTCTCACCTTGAAGAATATCATCTCCTTCATATCTTGCTACATCATTAAATTTAACCTCTTGGTGATGATGTACATAACATGTTAACTTGATAGGATCTTTTTACCTCTTAACAAAAACTTCATCCTATCTTTACAGAGGTGTTAAGGTATTGAGATATTCAAATTCCTTGAACATGTCCAAATAATACTACCACATGTCATTAATACCTTATTTAACTTGTTCATCACATTCAACTAGACTATAAACCATGACATTTTCTTTAATATCCTTCTCATTCATTTCTTCATCACATTCATTAACCAAGACAACCATCTTAGCATTATTCTTATGGATTGTAGGTTTACTATCCAAACTTGAACAAAACATTTATATTTCTTCAAAAAAATAATCTTCTTCTTGATCACTTGAAACTATGCTAACTTTAATCTCATTCTTATTATACTCTTTAGGTATAATAGACTTATTTAACACTTTAAACTCTTTAATGGAAACATGACATAGATGTGAGTTTTCTTCTTCAAACTCTATCTCTTGCTCACTAGAAGCCACTGTGACTTCATTCAAACCTTCATCTTGCTCATGAGTTTCATCAAGGCTAATTACTAAGGGGTATTAAAGGAGGTTTATATCATACTCAACCATAAATTGATCAGTTACAACATGATCATAATGATACCCTTCATCAAGAATCAATCCATGACAACTAGATTTATCTTCCTCTTCTTCCATGTAGAATGGAAGTTCATTTGCCTAATCAAGGTCTAATTCATCATGATTCTCTTGTGTTAAACCTAATTTGTATTCGTCTAGGGGGATACTAACTTCTTTAAATTCATGTTGGCTTTAATCTTCCTACTCTAGGGAATTTCATGATTTCCAATCAACTCAACTTCTTCCATAAAACTATGCTACAACTCTTACCATGCCTGATCAGAATCTTCTTTTTCAAAAACTTTAAGATTATCACTTTGATTAGAGTTTTACACCATGTTACCTTTGTTATCTTCCATTAATATCATCTTGATCCTTAACCTTAAAGACTAATTTTCTTTATTCTTGATAAATAGGATTTCTAAGAAGGATCTATTCATCATACACACTCGAATCCCTCTTCTTATAAAATTATTGAGGCTCACTTCTAGCTGATTGATTTTGCTTCTCTAAGACAACCAACTCATCATTATTTCTTAACAAGATATCCTTTTCAATTGAATTATCATATTCTATCTATAATTCAATAGGTTATCCTTCACAAAATTATGGGATGAGAGGAAAAGAGAACTCATTGGCTTGTTTGAAACTTAATAGAGTGTCATTACAACTTAGGATTTTATGAGGCATAACTTCATTGAAGTATTCTTGATGACATGGAAAAGGAAAGTATATTAAGTATGCTCCATTATTCTCCTTTCACTCCCCAATCACTCTATCAAATATCGATGTATCTTTAACCTCATGGTTAGCTGAAACTTGAGGGGTAGGTAAAGGATTTGAGAGATTTGGGAGTTCTCTTAATTTGACCTCTTAAAGAAGAGTGGATGAATCTTACATAGAATAAAGTTTTTCTTGATTTCATAATGAAAGTTGTAGAAATTTAGGAGTATAATAAGGTTGAATTAGAGTAGGAGATAACATATGAGACTGATGGAACTAAATTTTATACCTATATTCAAGTACTAGTCTATTCACTATACACTGGATCAAGCCTTTTATTTCTATCACCTCATTGATTGACATTTGATGATTATTTCTCTCAATATCTACCCACCTAGACTTAGTCAAATGCACTAAATTCCTCATTATATGAATGCTTTTATTTTGTGTAGAATGGTTATGGAAAATGATACCAAGTTCTATTTCTTTATCGAGCTTTTTCATTTTCCCTTCAATGTCTAAAAAGGTTTGTTTGAAGTATAATAACACCGGAGTAGGAGCAACATAGCTTTGATAATGTTGGATAGAGGGATAATTAGGTTGCCAATGAGGCTGAGTTAGATTGGGAGAGAGAATATAAGTCCTATTATAATTTTGGTAAGGTTGGTATGTTGTTATTTAAGATCCACTCAGGATGAATCTATTAATATTATTAATCTAATATGAAGAATGTGAAGGCATAGAGTATACATTTTAACCAAATGAATGAGGATAATACATACCATTTTTTTATTTTTAGATAATTGGAATAATTATATCAATTGTGTTCCACTTGGAATCACCATATATTTTTGTGTTCATCCCTCCGAAGATTGATGTATTGAAGAGAAGCATTAATAAGTCTTCAATGAATGAAATCCTTGCCACACCAGGCATTCCAAAATTGTTATCACATTAAATTTCACCCTTGATGAGGTTTTTCAATCCTATTCACTTAGGTGATATCATGGAGACACTTATATGATATGGGTGGCCTAATAGATGAGGTGAGTATATAGATAGGGTTAGCTCCCTTGATGTTTCACCTTGAAACTACAATTAAGCCTATTATTTTCTAGGGAAAAGAGAGAGAGAGAGAGAAAGAAAACAAAAAATAAATAAGTGATGCACCAAATTAACACCCTCAACTTGATTATACTACACTAAGGAAATGAACAAGCACTAAAACATATCACAATAACTCAATATTAGCCTTTAAACCTTAGTATTTTAGTATGAAGGTGAAAATCAAGACAATAATTAAGAGGGGATGATTAATAAGTCTCATAGGAGACAATAATGAATAAATATCCATATTTAATCAATGTATGACCATATAAAACATGACATATGACTAAAACATGCAAATAATAAATGAGATAGGATAAATTAAAGAGAGATAGTATACTACTACTAACATTCATCATATAATCATGAAATATGCACTAATTTCAGCATTAAGAGAGCTATAAATCAACTTGTATTCATATCAAATGAAATTAAAAGTGTCTGAATGAGCAGGGATTCACCATACTAAGGTTGAAGATCCATTGAAATTCCAAACAAGGCCATACATATAGAAGAAAATTAGGAGAGAGAAGATGGATGCTATAAAATCCTATGACAAGTATCATCTCATGATGAAGTAAGTTACAAAAAATAAAGCCTAAAATAAATAGTCCTAAAATATCTCTTCAACATGTTTGAACTTATTTTGATGATGATCTTATTAAGTTTACATAGGATTTTTTCTTATTTGATGATTAATCCTTGAGCTCTTGAAACTACCCCTTATCATTGATCGGGAAGTAATAAGTCATTATCTTAGGGTATAACTACTTATTCTTATCTTGAACACTTTTTTAACACCTATAACCAATCATATTTCAACCTATGTTATACAATTTCATTCATAATTCTCACATTTACTTCTTTTAAGGCCTATTGTTTGGTTTAAGAGTTAAAAACTTCACATTTTGGCACATGTCCATTTACCTTCCTTAACATGTTATTACACCATTATTGACTTATCAATACATCTCTCATCTTAGTAAAAGTGAATACTTAAGATTGTACATATTATTTAGGTCTGACTCTTGTTTATAGATTACCAACATGGCTTATCCATCTCGTAGGGGTCTTGGAGGGGACCATACTATCTCTAATAAACTCATTAACCATTTAAATGATATATCCCCAACCTATAGAGTCTTATAATAATTATGTAAGATCTTATTATTTTAAAGTATTCATGATTTTTTAGGGTGTTACTCCCAAGAATATACTTCAAGGATGGGACTTACACATTTTTGCTACCATAAACCTTGTCCAACCATTTTGGGTGCCTAACCAGATGGGGACATCATTGATGGAGACATATATATAGCTATAAAGGTAGGTAGCTCGAGGGATCGACCCCAAGACCTTCCACTTGTAACATAGTTTTCCAAACTAAATGAGCTATCTTGTCAGGCTAATTATGTAATATGTTTTATAAAAATGATTTCCAAATTTTCATACCTCAGATTACCTTGGAGGAGTTTAAAATTCAATTGAGTATGCAAGAAAGAAGGACATTATCCATTAGGCCTAGTCTAAAGATCTAAATAATATAATTCCATCATTAATTTATATTATAATGACTTATTAATATTTTTTTGGCTTATTATTAGGCTTACAAAACCTTCTCAACTAGACTAGATACCCTTACACACATAAATTTTGTAAAATAGGCCTATAACCAACTCTTTAGGTCATTTTTGTAACTTTTGCTCTTAACACGTTCCAAGTGTTTGATTCCATGGATTCACATGAGACTAAAAAGGACCATTAAGGTAATTCTAAGGTTAATCAAATTCATTAGTGTCACTTAAGGAGTAAAACTCAGTCATCAAGTCTTTAAAAGGGTTACAGGAGGGTTTTAGATTGTTTAACTTATTAATGATTGTTCATAAAGTTGAGTCCCTTAATTTATGAAATACTACAACTAATATGTATTATTTATACCCTATCGACACTTAAATTTTACATTTTAATACATTTAAAATCTCCCCTTAAATTTCTAAGTATTAAATTATGCCTTCTCAAACTCTTCACAAGGTGATAGGAGGGTTTTGAGTGATCTCCTTTCTTCATGACTCTTCATATTGTAAAGATTCCATTGAAAACAAATATTATCATGAAATTGAAGTTTTAATACCTCCCTAACATCTCAAAACTATATGTCTTCCCATGTATCTTCTTAGTGGATTTATAATCAAGGTGTAGACTTCTCGAGTTGGCCTACCTATGTGTGAAGATTGAGGAAGGGTTTTTAGGCCTAGAAGCCTATAAATTGCATTTTATTGGCTGGAAATGTTTATGATAGGTATAATAATATCCATATGATGTTTTAATACATTCTCCCATATTCATTAAGGTCTCATATTTTTTAAAGCTACCTTATATAATAATATGTACTTGAATGAGGTTTTAAGTTTGATCAGGCTTCTTGACCTTCTCGCTACATTTTCTCAATTTGAACACTTATAAAGACATTCATGGAACTTTATTAACCATATATATATATATATATATATATATATATATATATATATATATATATATATATATATATATATATATATATATATATATATGAGTTATTTCACATGCTGTAATAGATTCTCTCAACACAACAAGTGTACTTTTATCCATTCCACCTATAATAGGCCTGTAGTTTCTTTTAGGCATAATACCCAACTAGACCTTAAGGGTGTCTTTATTGGATAGTTTAATCTTAAAAATAGGGTTCATAACTTATCCATAATTTTATTCAATACTCTCTACACCTCACATAACTCTCAAAGTTCACATTTAATGGAATATTTGCCTCTTTTTTCTTAAGAATGTGTAGACATGCCTGTAGGTTCTTCTCTAGGTATAACACTTATTAGGGTCTAATGATAGATATTATACTCAATGATTGTACCTATTATACTATAAAAATACATTATAAAGACTAAAAATGGATTTAACATATCATTAACTCCTCAGATCTTAGAATTCATGCAAGATTTTCCTTTTTGATTAAGAATGTGGACCTATAGGTCTACAGACTTGTAGGTCTACATTCATTTTCATTTATCTCTCTTGTAATATCTCTCAGACCTATTGATGAGTAAATTGGACATTAATATAATTTATGACACTTTTCATGCATTTTATAATCCTAATTTAAATTTTTAACTTTTTTAATCCTGCCAAGTCATGCTTCTTTGATGTTTGCATAGTTTACTTGTAAGGTACCTAGAAAGGACTGTAGGTATACTTTAACATTATGAGAACTAAATATGCTTTATGTTTGTATAATATATTTTTCACATATTTATATATCTCCTCCATCTCATCATAATCTTATTTCACCCTAAAAATCATCAAAATAATGAAGGAGCTCATTCTTAGGACTTGAAAGGCTCTTAAGACTTGCTTTAGGCAAACTCAAATGAGCTATTCATGATATCCACAAACCTATACCAGATTGGTGAGTGATAATTATTTAAGTAATTTTATAAGGGTTTAATTAGCATGATAATATTTATAGGGTATCCTAAAACATTTTATTCTTTTACAACATGACTGTTGCCTACCTCCAAAATTGTGCTTCCCATGTAAGAGCTTGTGTGTTAGAACATTACAAAAATATCTCTTTACAATTTGACATTTTTAGTGATTTTAGGAGATATAAGGAGGATATATGATAACTAATATAATATATTAAACCTATCTCTAATCATTTTCATTCTACAAATATCTCATATCATCATCAACTTTCCATTGTTCCTTGTGATTACACTTGTAACCTAGAAGAAACACTATGTTTATGAGGAGTTTTAGGTCCTATAGGAATTTAAGAGATCATTAATGAAATTTGAAAGTATCAAGTAGATATGGAGGTGGTGTGAGATATTTAACAACATGATCTTAGTTTTTTGAAGCTATAATATCATCAAAACCTTAGTGCCTCCAGCTTATATTTTGATTTAAAATGAGGATTTATTACCTTGAGAGTTATTCACAAGTACCAAGTGATGATGGAGGATTATTTGGAAGGATTTAAAAAACCCATAAGGAATCACACAACCTATAAATTTTCATTATTTAACCTTATAATGAATTAAAATAAGGAAAAATTATGCCTATGGGGTTTTAGAAGGGTTTAAAATCACCTTATGCTCTTAAAAATTAGTTGTAAAGCATAGTAATTCAAACCCATAAATAATGAATGGAATTTAAATGTAATAAGGGTCCATATCAACCCCCAATATTATTTTATCTAACTCCCTCTTTCCTCTATGTATCATCCACAAATTCATTAGCCTTCTTAAGTTTGTAAGAAACCTGATGGAGAAAAGAAGGATATTTTTTATATATTTGGACCTTTAATACCTTAAAAATCATGTATTTTATTTATATAAGGTAAGAGGACACTTTCCACTCTTGAAACCCATTCAAGTGAGATCCCATTCTCTTTTAAAACTTGTAAACCTTCTTAAAATTGCCTCTTTGGAAAAGGGTGAAATTGAAGCATGCATTATAACTAAAAAAATGATATTCTCTTACAATTTAATACCACTAACCATTTTTAATTTGATTTTAAAAGTCTTTTATATGTACAAATAACCATTTTGGACTTGAAAATACTTTAAAATCCTTATAATACATTAGAAAAGCTATGAAATTCATTTGAAAAGGTTGGTACAAACCAAATAGGTCTAATATCACATTTAATTCTTTGATATGTGACCATGCCATCCTATCAAAATATGTTTGGACTAACCTAGACATTCATGTATTTTGATAATGAAGTCTTTCACAATGAAAAGGTAGAAATAATAACTCCTTATTACCTTAACTTCTCTAAATTTAACTTGATCTTTCCAAAATAGGTCATAAGACTCTAATGAAGGTAATAATGACAAGAATAGGGGTTTTGATTCATTCTTATTAACTAGACCTTGCAGTATACCTTAACCAATATTAGGAACAACACCGCTCTTCACCTTGATAAGACAATTTAGGAACAAGACAAGAACCCTCAAGGTCTATCAATAAAGTTAAACAAGTCTAGATTATCAAGTTTTAAATGGTATTCACCTATGGTATCCAATTTTGGCTAATAGGAACTCTTAGACATCTTCCCTCATTTCATTATTAAGGGAATATATATATATATATATATATATATATATATATATATATATATATATATATATACATATATATATGTATATATATATATATATGTATATATATATGTATATATATATATATATATGTATATATATATATATATATATGTATATATATATATATATATGTATATATATATATATATGTATATATATATATATATATATATATACATACATATATATATATACATATATATATATATATATATATATACATATATATATATATATATACATATATATATATATACATATACATATATATATATATATATATATATTACATAGTTCTCTTTTTTCCATATATGATGCACTAGCAGATGAATTTATATTTTGTTTCCATTTCATAATTAAATAAATAATAGATTAATTATGTTCATATTTAATATTTATAAATTATTTAATTCCATTTTTAATAAAGTTGATCATGTCAAAGGCTTTAACAAATTTGACCATGAGTTGTCATAAAGATTGGAAAGAAGCCTTTGGGAGGCAATATTACCAGTTGATGGAAATTCCTTCTATGATTTTGGGAAATATTTTCATGACCACCCTATCCCAAATCAAGATCTCCTAAAAGGTAAGGGAATATTATTTGGCATGTGCATTGGCTCTCCTTCCCATTTAAATTTATAAAGTTTAAGTAGGTGATGTATTATAATGACTCCTCATATGTTATGAGCAAGGGGCTCTTTTAGATACTCAAAGTGAATCCTCATAGCACTAAATTTTGTTAAATGAATGGTATTATATGGTTAAAATTGTGTGTTTTGATAGGGGTTGTCTATGTAACTTATAGGTGGAAAAGAGGGTGTTTGATAAGGTGGCATAAAATAGGTTGTAGAATAATAGTTGTCTAGGTGGATTTAGAGAACATGTGATAATAATGATGAAGATAGTTAAAGGAATAAGATTTAAGTGATTGTATAGTATGATTGTATTTGGGTGATATGTAACTCAAAATAATTTAGGGTGGTGTATTCTTAGACACCATATTATTAGGATGATTATACATGAACACACTTACAATTAGCGTTTGGTTTGGACATTGATATGTGGGAGGGATGTTAGAAGTCTCTATATCAAGGACTCCATGAGTAATAATATCCCCTAGGTGTTGATTAGAAACATAACTAGGAGGAAGTGTGAAGGATTTTTGTTGTGTCAAAAGTGTATAGGATTGTTTTTCTAATGGTTGGTAAGTTTTTTTGTAATAGGAATAGAATAATAATGAGCCTAGTTATTAGGTTTATAGTTCATCCCTTAAATTAGAGAGATTTTATTTATATCTAAATCATGAATGTGACCCACTAAGGTAGATATGAGTTCATTCTAGATTCAAATGGTATTGGGTTTAAGATACTCCTTTGTGGAAGGTTTAATAAGGATAGGTTGTAACCATGAGGAAATTAGTTTATGATAGAAGCTTTAGAAGGAGCTATTGGATTTTTTTTATAGTGGGTTAGATATGTTTTTATTATTTTTATATGGTTGTGAGTTTATTTGAATTATACTCACTTCATCTTCCATGTAATGGATTCTCCCAATGTATTAGTCATATCTGGTTGAATTTTCCACATCTAGGTTTTGCTTACTTATTAGAGACCTAGTTGACATCTAATGGTTGGATCCACTCCCACTAATAAGATTAATATTATTAGAATTAGGATGCTTATTGGTGGTTTCTAATGGATCCCACACTTCATGAACTTGTAACCTAGCCTTAGTTTATGAATTAGCGTTTAGATAGTCTTGGAATTGATATTATACATTTTTGTTGGAAGTTTTATTTTTCTAGTTAAACAAAAAAAGCTTTATTAGGAATTTTTTAACTTATCATATATCCTTCAAGGCCAAGATATCCTCCTAAATCATGTCTAAACATATTGAGGGGGTATATAAATAACTACAAAATTAATGAAAGGATGGAAGGAGATGGAGAAGAAAATATAAAGAAAAGAATAAAAGGATAATGCAAAATTATAATTCATTCACATCAAGTTCACTAATTTTATATACAAATGGAAATAAACATGTTATCATGTTCACTTTAATTCTTGGGGTCTATTTGAGATAGCTAAATTAATGGATATACATATGGGAAAATCTATAAACCAGGTTGGTTAATTTGGGGAATGGAGTTTTTGATAATACATTGTAAGGGATGGTTGTGATATTACTAGAAGATATATATGACATCATAGTGTTCACTAAGGGTATGTAACTTCAATGTCCCTCTATATCAATGATGATAAGATAACAAAGTTTTTTATCAATGCTACGAGTGAAAAAATGGGTGTGGTTAGGTTGAATCATAATGGGGTACTTGATTTATCATGTTGGGTTAGTTATGCCAGGTTAATTTCATACACAAAGTGAATTAAAATATGATAATCCTAGTCCCAAGGAGAAAAATAACAAAAGGTGAATTGATAAGATTGGATGACATTATATTGAAAACCTTAAAATTGAGATGGAATGACTATGGAAGGCTTATGAATTTTTTATTTCTGGTCAAGAGTGGTGAGAGAGTTAAATATAAGGTGTGGAATATGGGTGAAATGTAATACTTATAATCTAAGCTCTGCATTAATGTCATTTTATATGTTACTAGTAGGAAAAGGATATTTTACTCTAGGGAAAATACCTACTCTAATAAGGTAAGGATGTTATGGAAGTGTCATGGAAGAGGAAAGCAAAGTTTTTATAAGTGTATAAATCATATGATCTTATTTGGATACAATTTTTGAAAAGGTATACTTTGTGTTTTAAAAATTTTATTAATTTTTAGTGCTCTTGATCATTTTGACAAGGCTTTTTTAGATGTTTTAAGTTGTTTTGATAATGTTTGGTAAAGGTAAATTAATTAATCTACATGTCAAAAATAGTGATGAAATAAATAAAGTAAAGAATAATGAAATAAAATGAAAGGAAAGTGCTTATTTTTTTTCTTTTTCAATAATTTGGATGCATGTAAAACTAAAATTGAAATTCTAAAGGAGATATGCAAGTTC